>SIXB01001150.1:0-46423 GCA_007018985.1 Anopheles bwambae | reverse complement strand
ATTCCGGGCGATTCCGGTCGATTCCGGACGATTCCGGACGATTCCGGACGATTCCGGACGATTCCAACGATTCCGGACGATTCCGGGCGATTCCGGACGATTCCAACGATTCCGGACGATTCCGGTGGAACTAGCGATTCCGTTTCTCTGGAGTCGGAATCGGAATCATACTTGCCGGAATCGGAGCGGAACCGTGGGTGCGATCCGGCGAACCCATCTCTAGAAAGAATGTCAAGAACCTTTTGGGCTAATGACGTCCCAGCAAGCTTCTGGAAACATTTGGGAATGTTGAAGACCGACCCAAACAAGATAATTGTCTAAAGTCATTGGCCAAATACGCGCCATAGTAATGAACCGTTTGTTTGTTTGTTTAAGGTCGAAATGAATCGCACAAAAGACGCCGGGAATATCAGGTAGAGCGAGAGAGAGTCAGGAGTTCCGCCCTTCAACAAATCCAACAAAGGAAGTCATTAACGATGTCATAAGGTGAAAAGAAGCCAGCCCGTGTACGTGGTGCTGTGCGGCGAGAGGCATAGGTCGCCGGTTCGTGCCCACGGTGTCCCATTTGGTCCCATTTTTAGGCCGCCCGGACGTCGTTTTTGGGTTTTTTGGTGTCGTAATTTACTCTGCCCTGGTGTGGGTGGCTTAAGCTAGCTGAAGCCGCCAAAAAACGAGGCCACTAAAAAGGCAATAGTGGTGCGCCGCCCCCTCTGCCCTCTTATAAACGTGATCAAAGCGGCAATGTTACGAATGCCCTTTTTTGGGGGAGGATTTAACCATTTTCAGTTAATAGGTGCTTGCTTTTATTTGTGAGGATTTTACGTCGAGTTGTCTGGTACGGAGACAATATGTGGACACTAGCAAACACAATTTAAAAGCAATTCTTATGAGATTTAAATTGTTATGATCCCTTACGGGCACTCCCGGTCAACGGTTGGTGGGATGCAGTTGGCGCGGTTTGCACTGTGCCGTCGCAGTAATTGAAATCAAGGCCCAGATACCTATCTGATGACATCCAATTAGAGACGGTATGGTTTCTGCGAAACATGCAGGCCACCAATGATCATGATGAACGCAACTCTTATGACTGCTCTTCGTTTTACTTGGCAAAAAGAGACTTAACTACATAGAAAATACTGTTTCAGTTGTAAAAAAAAACTGAACTCAACTAATATTTATCCTTCAAATTGGCCGTTTTTAGCGTGTCTTCGATAAATAAATACGCTGCCCGGTTCTGGAAGTTGTTCCCCCTTCTGCGCACGCTGTTTTCCTCGCCAGCCGCACACAGTCACGCTCGCGCGAATTTTCTCCGCCACTGTAGTGCAAATAGGTTCGCATGTGCCCCGAGAAAGCATTTTTTCTCCTCCCCGTTATTTTTGCGTTTATTTTACCACCCCTGCGGGATTGGCCGGGTGCATAATCGGCACAATTGCTTACACACACACACACACACAGTCCCCGAAAGGGCGAGAAGGGGCGAACGAAAAACTGCCCTGCAGAACAGACTCTTGTGGCGTTATCGACGGCCGAAGGGAACGAGCAGGTCTGACTCACTGGAACGCCAAACCACGGAGGGTCCGGGTAGACTCTGTGTGTATGTGTTCGTGCTGTTATCGTGCGTTAAGAATATGGGAACAAATAGACTGGCTTTCTTCGGTACTTGGGCTTGATAAAACTACCCGCAGAGTGTGCGCTATTTGCAGTTAAAAGGAACGTAATGCATATAGCTACTCTGAAGTTGTTGTACGATGTCAAGCGATAAGGCTTATCGCTTGAAAACCAACACTGAACTTTTGTATCGATAAAGAAAAAGAAGGCGCGATACAATCAGCGGGCTATTTGCGGCTCAAACACTGATGTTTCGGTAGATTGCCATATTTTGGCTCTGGTTTATGCTGGCTTTGGTACAAACATGCTCGTTGCGAATGACGATTAGGCGACATTATTTTAAAAGTCTCGATTAAATGGCGTAAGATAGCATTTGCATCAATAAGCGACTCCTTCTGAAGGTAATTTTGTTGATGATAAACCGTGTTAATCGTGTTTTATCGTTAGTCCACAGCGACGATGATGCTGTCTCCAGATTGAATCAATTCCAATTAATTCCATTACAAAATAGTATTTTAACTATTTTGCTTTGGCTTTAGAATGACCCTAAATGTCGTTGAATTTTTCAATGTAACTCTCCAATCAATTGAATGAGATAAATTTATTGTTTCACTCCAGCGTGAGCACAAGATACGTTTATTTTTTTGGGCAGATGTTAATTATCGTCTCCGGAATGCTGAGGCGCTGCTTCTTGGGAACACATTTTTCAAGTGGCTACAATCAGTCCCCAAGTTGCGTTTCCCCCTGTTTTCGTTTCGTTTCGTTTCGGTTTGCAAAGATTTATGAATCTCAAAGATTCATGAATCTTCAAATATTCATGAATCTCCAAAAAATTATGATTCTTGAAAGATTCTTGATTTTCAAAAGATTCGTATATCTCGAAAGATTCACGAATTTCTAGGAATTCATGAATCTCATGAGATTCATACATCTCCAAAAATGCATAGAGCTTGAACTTCTCATCATTCTTCTTTTTGAAGTAACAACCTACGTGGTCATGCCAGCCTATATAGGTTTTCCAAACTTCTTGGCAAGTCCACGTAGCTGGATAGTTTGGTTTGCTACGGGGAGACGGTCCATGCTGTGCATGGCATTTTGTTTGGTGGGATCGCGCAAATTCACTATTTTGACAATCATAGATCTCTAAAGATTCATGAATCCCTGGAGATATATGAATTTTAATCGATTTATGAATCTTTTAGATTCATGAATCTTTGAAGATTCATTTATCTTTCGAGATTCATAAATCCTTGGAGATTCATTAATCTTGAATGTCATGAATCATTGAATAGTCTATTCGAGGTTCGAATTACTCATCACTGAAGATTCATTTGAACGAATCTCAACGAAACAGTCACGAAACCCAACACTAAAACCTATGTTAAGTCCTTGTTTAATTGTTTCTGAACCTATTTTGATGTTGAAACTGATTCTTAGTAAACTTTACATTTTCTTCTGCCTCAATTATTTAACGGATCGTGAACCTATCCCTGTCTAGGGATACTGCTGATACGGTACCTCATATGATCCAGTAATTGGTTTCTATTTAATACTGGGCAAAAATAAAACTCTCGACAGAGTTGTTTTTTAATCAGCGTTGAAATTTAGGTCCTCCAAGTGAACAAATAGTGACAAAAGTGTAATCCATTAAACAAATATGTTTGAGTTTATCAATTGCTGGTATCATAACAACAACTACTCTTTTTTTTTATTTTTGTTCCTTTTTTATACTTTATAATAAATAGTAAGTCATGTACGTTACCCCAAATTGAAAAGCAAACGTTGCGATAATTGAAGCAAACACATCCGCTTTTAGCACGTAGCCGCTCGAGTCTAGATTAGATATGCAAACCCACATTCCGCAGGGTGTGTTGAGGCTTCCGAGCAGCTAACAATGTCGCTATTTAACCTCCATACCCGATCGTGTGTTGAAAGCCCATATATAGCCCAATCGATTGCATTCAACTTGCAAAGATTATCAGCATGCAATACTCATTTTACAGCCCTTGTTAAGTAAATAACTGGCTGTAAAACTGTTGTAGACAGAGTTAAAATATAAACATCAAAATATACTTAAAAAAAAAACGACAACAACTTAATATGCTCGCCGCCAGACAGTTGTTAACGTTCTGAATGACTGAATGTAAGCAAACAAAGGCTTGTATCAAAAATAAATACACCTCCCCACTGTTCAGTAGCTTGCTGCACACACCCGAAGCCGTTTCCGAATTTTGTGCAATGCAATATCATCATCCGCCGCTCTTCTGGGCTGGCCGGAGCGTCATCAATGATCATCACATCCTACTCTTCGGTTGAGTTTTATTTTATTTAAACCATTGAACAGTGTGAGTGAAGAGGAACACGAGGGAGCGACCGTGTTGTGTGTGATATAGAGCTCATATCTAGAGAGACCCCAGACATACACATACAAGGGTGAGTTTATTTGGGTTTCCGTTCGTTGCATATGTTCTTGTTTATTTTGCTGTCTTTTTATTATTATTGTAATGATGTATGTTAACTGGATAATACACTTTGTTTTAATGTCTTAATGGCGAACGTCAACGTCAAGTTTTGTATTTAAAAAATACCGGCTTGTTGCTGCAACATCTGGCAATTGCGTGCTGTTTGTTTACCCCCGAAGAGAAAGGATACATGTGTGGCATGCCTACCGCACACGACGATGTTTGTTTGGGGCTTGGGTGTTGTCTATTAAATACAGTTAATATAAAAATAAATTATTATTTAATTACTTCAAAGAGCGTTGTATCTGAATGAGTATTATGAGTTTTGAGGCGAAAACCCCCCAAAAATGCTCCAATACACATTCAAATGTTTATAAGATTTGTATCAAGAATATAGTTTTATTTGATTTTAAATCATGTAAAAAATGTAGTTTTTAAGGGTTTAAAAGGGTTTAAAATCCATAATCCTAAGAAGTTGATGGTCACTGGCTACGATCTATTAACTTCGAGTTGGATTAATTTTTCGTCTCTTACACTCATTTGAGCGTAGTTGCCACCTTACCGTGTATGTGTATTGAAAACATATCAAAACAAGTGCAACCTTCCCCTCATCAACCAGAACGCATCGCTCCAGAACATGGCCACCCCATCAATCAGTCCCATTCGGCAGTGTGTACCGTTGTGTGCATCCGTCGGCTGGCCTCAATTACCCATACCAGCATGTCACCAAGGTCGACCTTTCCGCCAAGAACTTGTTGTCTCGTATCGGGTAAAGGGGGTCGAATAAAAGGAAGGCATAAATTCCAATGGTTTGAAGAGCCCTCGGTCACCCCCCCCCCCCTTCCCCCCCGCCGGTCGGCCAGTGAGTAGGTGAGGAAGTTAGCGTGTGTAATGAGCTGGAACGTGAAATATTAACCGTAACCTTTTTGCCTCTTTCGAACGAACTTATAACTGAGAGAGAAAATACACTCACTCTCACCCTTCGCGATGAAGTGTTGAACGCGTGGCGTGCAAGGAATGCACCCTCTATCGATAGGAACCCTAGAGGCGGGCACATACATGTATACAGGCGTTGCATTTGGGGCGTATGGTTTCTTTCTTCTGCTGAAAGGTTACCAAGAGTCGGTCGAGATAAGGCAACCCCAGTAGCAACAGGCCGGGGCTGTGCGGGTGAAAAATGCAGTTTCATCGAGGGATTTTGTTGAAGCCCGAGCGTGGTGTTATATTTATGCTTCTTTCGCCTGTTTGCAAATCTACAATCTCGCTTGACTGGCTCGTCAGCTGATAAACGGGGCTGAGCTGTCGGGGTGTCTCAGAAGTGTGATAATGGTAGAGCAATTTAGAACATTCAGCATCAAAATACTGCTCTAAGGTTTTTAAAACTATATCGAAGAACGAATTCAGTAAGAAGTTTGAGTTTAAATCACTTCTCTAATGACCTGAAATACTTAGTAGTGGCATTTTTTGATTTTACAGGGGTTTTCGAGTCATTTTAAGGTGGAGATTTGTTGTTTTTGTATTTTTGTTTTTTATTTTTCCAAAATTATTCTGGAATTTGTGAATGAAATATATACTTTGACGCATTATCTGGAAAAAAATCTGGAATTAGTGATAAAATTTATACTGGGTCTATTTTAATTCTCGCAAGATGATTTTCAACAATTGTCATATATTTGTGACAGTTGCGCCGTTGAACAATATCTCGCTAGGTTTTAATTTAGGTTTTAACAGCGGAAAATGTTAAAAAAAAGTTTGGAGCTCATACACTCCAATTGAATATTTTGGTACGTTATGCTATATTCTCGAAAATATATATTTTTGATCAAAAACACAACAACCACGATACAGTCATGTTTTACACTGTAGAATCATATCGAACTAATGGAAAAAATCAAATAGGAATTTGAAAATTTGATTCGGGACAGTACAAATATGATGCTACTCAGAGAAAACATTAATTTCGTACACAATAAACTATGCTGCACACTGCCGCACACTATCTCGGTTAACTCTGCAAAACAAGTTTAATTGACGATTGTGAAATTGTGTGTTTCAACGGCTATCTACACAGCGATCGTTGGCAAGCAAAGATCACTTGAAAGATCTTCCTACACACACACACAGCGCAAAAGAAAGTGAAACCCATTCAAATTTAAAGCACCTACACAATTGCGTTGGAGGTTAATGGGTTTGGAGAGAAGAAAGCAGCGCTTTTCTTTTCAAACGATCTCTGCTCCATTTAATTGTTTCTCATTTGTTGAGGAAACGGATGTACTAATGATGAATATGCGGTTGTGCGCTTGAGAAAGTGAATGTATCGATGCTTTATTTACCCGACCGGGAAGGCCTAATAATTACATTTTACCCCGAGATGGTGAGACATTTTTCCTACCAAATGGATTACTTTTAAAGGCGTGCACTTCGACAAATGAGCATGGAGTTTTCCTTCTGCCGCCAAGATAAGCTGCACGCATTATTGCACATTATCAGGTCGATTTGTTGGACTTCCCGGTGCAACATGTACCCAGAAAGTGCAATAGTCGTTGTCGTTGTATGGCTTTTTCTTAGGCTTTCTTTCGCTCTTTCAAGCTGAATAATGGAATCCTTACAACAACCAACAAAAATGCAACACTAATCTCTCACGAAACGGGCTCCTAATGCGTCCAAAAACCTGTCTCATAAACTAACCTGCTGACTTTGTACGTCTTGCAACAGCGTTTTTCACGAAATTTGTCAGAAGTAAATGGTCCAAATCCTTCTCCATCGAGTGCTTATTGGTATCGTTTTTCCAAAAGGTTGTTTGTTTTTTTACCGTTCGGTGTTGACATTTAGTGGTTGTAGCGTACACACCTGTGCGAGTTAACCTTCCCGAGCGACGACGACAACGGCTACGATCGAACGCTACCACCACTACCACGGCACAATGGTATTTAATGATGCATGAAAACCATGCTGACGTTGTGCATCCGTTACAACAATGCCAATAGTGAACTCGCTACAAGAACTCACCGAAGGGACGGATGCACTTTGCCGCAAAGGGGAAAGAAGCGAGAAGCGATACAACATAACACGCGGAAGAGTGGAGAAGATTTTAAAATAGACACAATCATAATTGATTTACCACTCGGTGATATGGTAAATGAATGCCGCGGAGACTAAGAGTAGCGTTGTTGGAATCGTGGGGATATGGTCTGGGCAATGCCTCTCGATGTGGTGGTCCCATAAAAGAAACACGCGTGCCCAATCACTCCCTGGTGAAGGTATGAAGAAAAGGTTAGAGTTGGGTTCCGCGTTGACGGGGGGATGCTTCTAATATCGCTCACGTTTGCCCTTAAGATAAAGCGTGATCCAAATTTATTACTCATTGCATCTGGCGGGGGGCTTAGATGCAGAGGTTTATAAAGTAGAAAACATTAGCGATACGCGTTTTAATAGTGTGTTAGCATGTTTTCCGGTAGCTTTAAAAAAAAAAGGTTTCCAGTATCGTTGATGATGTTGTTCATGTCATTTGCTCGCTTAATTGATTGATATGGAAAGAGTAGTTTTACAAGAAGTTCGAAATATTCGAACATTGGGCTTTAATTCGAAATTATATTAAACAAAAGAACAAAGAATTTCACCATTCAATAGACAAAATTTTTTGTATAACCACTTCAAGCGTTTATTGCTTTTCATGACAACGTTAAACCGTTCCATTTGATCACTATGGATCCGTCGCAAAGAAATGCATCGCAGACTGTTGTGTGCGCTTGTGTTGATGCGCTTCTTCGACCATCTGAGGCAACGGTGAAATGTGCATCTATTTGATGCTTCAGCCAGGGCTGGCCCAGCTGGTGGATTTGTTTTAACACGGAAAATCACTAGTCCATTTGCTCTCAATTTACTTTGCCGCCGGCGCCAGCGTTGTGGTGTGGAGCCTTCGCATACATAAATCATTAGAGGCTGGCAGATTGTGGTGTTGCGTTAAGGAAGACGCCTTTAATCCAATCGTAGTTGCGTGAATCGTGGCCTCGTAGTGAGGCAATAGTATAAAATGAATTTCATCTGCATTATATTATTTTAGTGATATTGAGTCAATCTTGGACATCTTCAGTCGAGTTTTCGCTTCAAACTATTAAAAGATTAAAAGTAATGTTAAACTCCTTACTGCCGAGGACGGTCTGGTGGTACAGTCGTCAACTCGTACGACTTAACAATATGCCTGTCGTGGGTTCAAGCCCCGATTAGACCATGACCACATATACGTAGGACTTGGTGATTAAACAAGACATTGAAAGCCAAAGTCCATTAGTGGTACAGGCGCAGACCTTGACTGACAACGGTTGTTGTATCAAAGAATAAGAACAAGAAGAAGAAACTCCATACTGAGTTTAAATACATATAGAATATTGTTCAAATACATTTGTATGGGGGAAAGTAATACAGACTACATTCTCTAGGGATTTTCCTACTTAACTCAATGTAAATAAACAAACATCATGCTATAGTTGACAACACTAACACTGTCTTAGGAAAATGCATCCATACGACGAGTAGTCTGTTCATTTTATCTGCTAAGCTTTACTAACCATTTAGCTCCATTTGATTCATTGAACAAGAGATGCCTCAAATACTTAAAATTATATCAAAATAATACAATGCAAATTTTAGAAAATTTTACATCTATTCCATGAGGTTTGATACATTTACATAGTATTCATTAAACAATGCATTCGTCGTGTTTTAAGCAGCATAATTTAAACTAAACAAGCACCTATTGCAGTATTGTAGCTACCGATGTTGTCCCGTGGTCCCTTAATGATCGAACATTTCAAGCAATACATTGCTTAAATACACTTTAGTCATGAAAAAAGTGCATTATCATTATAGGGTTTACCAGAAGTTCTTCTCATAATTTTGGACACTTTCTTGGCCTCTTCTAATGGGAAATTGACTGTTTAGGACGGGAAGTATGGACAAATTCACTAGGAATTTCCGATGTGTCAGTCCAAAAAGGGTGCTGCTGAGCCCAAATTCCCATAAAATAAAATTAATTTCCTGTAGGAAAATGTTAAGAAGTGGAAAATGTGTCTCAAAACCAAATTAAATTATCATTTTGCACTGTTTATTTTTGATTTACTTGTAACAATCTCCAAAGGTTTTCCCTCCAAGTCGCCAATCATTGTCTCTAAGGCATTAATTTTTAGCAGCTTATCTCAATGATTGCCTTTTGAACACTAATCTTTGCCTCGTTGTCATCCATTTTTTGAAATAAAAACATACATTTTTGACTGTACGTCCATTGCTTTGTGTCTCATTCAGTCTCGTAATGAAGAAGTTATTTAAAATTAATTAAACATCATAAATTGTATTCCGTTTTCAAGAGTTTCAATGCAATCTTCAATAGAGGTATACATTCTCAACTGCACATTCTACGCCGGGGCTGGCACAATTGCGTCTAAATTCTAGCCGGAGCTGGACGCGAGGTCGTTTTGTTTACAGTTTGAGGTTAAATCGCCGGTGCTGTGGACGCGGTTTACGATTACCACCACCACCAGGCACAACACACAAACCCCCCGCACAGACGATGGAGAAGGTGGCGTGTTGCATTTCATCGATCGTGTTGCACTCCCCTCGGTTTGGGTGGTCTTTGCAGGTGACCTGCCTTCGTTCCATTCCCGCGAGCGGATGGAAAATGAGACACTGTTTTTACTTACCCCCGGAGTTGTGTTTGGAGGTATGCGGCGATCGGGCTCTGGAATGTCTAGTGTGTGAGTCAGCAGCGCGAGCGCGGTATGGAGTTCCATTCTTTCAAGTTGGACAAAATAAGCAACCACTTCCGCATATGTTCGTTCGTTTGCTGTTTGTTTATTAAAGGTTGGTCGCCAATGCGCATCCGATGTTAATTGAACGATCTTCGAATTGGTTACTGTTCAGGGAGGATAGTGCTGGATGTTTCGATTCTTCTTGAGCGCAATCGCTTTGGCTGCTGTTCGCAATTGTTCATAGCAATACCTTGTAAAGTGCTACAACTTGTATTGAAATTATGAAATTTTATAACGTGACGTGATCATATACATAGTGTAAATATGCACTCTGAATTCTCCACAAAAGACACTTTGAGTAATAAATTATATTCCATAAGCAGTAATGGTTTTATCTGAGCTCTATACGCCTATCTTCCCGCCATAGCCAACGAACAAACGAAATGGATTATTCGTTGTGTTTACTGTCTGCAGTCATAAATTCACATCACAAATGGAAACTAAAACAAACATTTCATATGTCCCTCGGACGCTGCTGCCATCTGCAACAAACGTAGACACACAGCGGATCTAAAAAGGACGGATCATTCTGGAGAAATTTAGTACCGAATTTAAAAGGCCGTCAGCGTTCTTGTGTGTATATATATATACATCTACAAATGATGCGTTGTTTACCAAACAACGGCGAAGTTTGAATGAAATCTAGCTGGGTGGCGTTGGTCTTGTTTTCCACGTTTGACTATGATTTATAACGGTTTTTGGAGAACAAAGATAAATTCTAGGTTTTGTTTTGAGGTGGAAAATGTTGTGTGTTTAAAGATTTGTTTGATAAATGCTATGAAACAGCTTGAACGGTGAAGCAATTGTAATGTTTTAAGGCATAAGAATTGATACCTAACCACACAACACAGTGATCCCAACCGCGTTTCTTTGCGGATTACATATTTATTTACTTTCAAATTACATCTCGCCGTTACTCTTCAGCCGTTCGAGGAACCCTCTACCAAACAATCCCTTTTATCCTTACCCTCTTCTGTTTATAGTTTTAACTTGAGACACGTAAAATGTACTGCTCACTGTCACCGTCCGCCACGAGCGTTATAATCCCTTAAAAACATAAATAATCCTACCGAATTGGAGAAAGCAACAGAAAGAGACATCTTAATGGCGAATTGGAAGGTATCGTAAGCCTCCCCACCCCGGTACAGTTTGAGCAACTGCAGAATACCTTTGGCCGGATGGATCTATGCAGGTCTGTCACTACTGTGCCGAAGTGAAAGGGAGTGAAACCTTTCTCCGCTCTGGTGCTACACAGCGGCAACCATTTCCAATCACGATTTTGGCCGACCGCTGCGTTCTAATTCCACAATGCAGAGTCAGCCAGCCTAGACCAAGAGAGAACGCAACAGTACACGGTGGTACGAAATTGTGGTATCGGATTTTGATTTAATTTATAGGCAACGGGCAAAGAAATGCGCACAAACTCTCGAACCCCTTGCTGCTCGATCTTAGGCGCGTTTCGGGTTAAAAGCATGCAGCCGTTTAGCGAAGGTAGCGAGATCCTCGATAGCTGGCAAGGCACTCTAATGTGAAAGTGAGGATAAAAGTGCCTTTCCAAGAAGATGGGGACGCGAAAAGCGGCGAGTCTTCGGGTTAGGGATTCGTTTTGAAAGGAAGAACTTATGACGCAACGGTGCAGTAGCGATCGGATCGTACACGACTGCGTTGTTTCTAACTATTATTTGTGATGGATGGTTTGCTAACAAATTCGATCCATCCTCACCTCGCACCAACTCTCGAGAGATATTCTTCGGGAATTTCAAATAAAGAATTGATATGTTTATTTTGGTTATAGTTTGACTTACTTTTTACTGTTTACTTCATGTTTCATTAATGTTATAAAATGTTTTATTTCATTTTCAATTCAATAACCTGATTTTTTAATAAGTCACTCTGGTAATTTATTTTTTGAGATCAAAATGAACTTGTTTTGTTTATTGGTTTCCTTTTTAGGATTTAAAATGATCATATCATTTAATTTACACCCATAGGATATCTTCATTTGTTTGTAAATTGATGTGTGCAGTTTGCTTTTAATCTTTATATTAGTTCTTCGTTTTCTACTAATATGTCCTTTTCTTAATAGTTCTTGTGCTAAGAACACATTGCCGCAGCATGTTTTTCCCGAATTGTTGGGCTTTATCCAGATTATCTCTTCTTCGGAATAAGACTTTTTTTTAAATACTAAACAACATTTTATAGGCAACAACTTTAACTACGGCTTTGCCTCAATGAATCAACTTTACGTTATCTTAATTAATGATCTTTATATCATCGGAATTTTTTGTATTTATTTAAATATAACACATCTTTAATGGGCTTTCTCTAGTCATTTGATGATCGTGATCATCATCTCATATGCGAAAAATCCTATTTTAACATTGATTTTGTATATTGAAACTCACCTTAGCATCTTCTCTGTCGACATCATTCCAGATGCCATATAAAGTTATAGCTGTCTTACATATGTCACAATGACGAACCTGTAATGTTTGCTTACAATTTTGAGCTCGCTAGCATCTTCTGTATAAATTTTAAATACATTGTTATGTTGTGTGTTTTAATACGATAATACTAGTTCAAGTTCTTTATCTAGAGAATGCTATGTCTTCAGTCTTCATTGAGGTTTAGATCTGGGTTATTTGTACCCCGAAAGAGTCTTTGATATGCAACGCGTTTACCAACTGCTTATCACTGCTGATCATAATTTTTATTATCACTTTTCATTTATAAGTAGGAGTAATATCTGTTTCTCAGGACTTAATCAACTTCAATATTTTTTTTTCTTCGTATCTTTATTATACATTTCTAATTTATTTACCTCAAACAACACGTTGGGGATCATAAAAACACGATGTTTTAATAGCCCCACTCAGTTATTGATCGCATATTAACAACTCTTTATAATCACTTTGCGGCTAAAAGTTTAGCTGCGCGCGCTAAATGGTGGAGAAATTCCTGGTGCGGTTTTTGTTTTGCTGTGAACGACCATCGTTAAATTCAACATTTTACTAGCCACGAGAAAGAGGGCCACAAAACGCTTCGTAGTTGTGTGATCCTCAGCTACATCGCAACCTAAACCTCGGCATCTAACAAAGTAGATAAGATAAACGAATCTCTAGCCTACGAATCTGGCATGGTGGCGGCTCTTCCGCAAGCGAAATGAGCACTGTTCTACCGAGAAGTAATAAAATCTCGTACACACAACCCAAGCAAAGTAAAGAGCAGCTCCCCCCCGCCCAGGAATGATGGGGTGGTGGTGTACACCCTATTAACGATCTTTCACTTCCCTACTCACGCTGGATTCCCACCACACCACACAAAACGAGTCGGTTTGGCGGCGGCTGTGTTGAAAGAAAGTGTTCATACGGCCGAAGAGATTTTCCAGTAGTTTTTGCGCACAGTTCCGTTGATTTACTACGCGCTCGCGCATACCCAGCCAGTAGGTCTGCTGGCGCTGCTGCGGAACGGGGTTCGTTCTCTACTCGGCGTGCAGACGCGTGCAAATGATTCCACCGCGCCCTGTGGCTGTGGTATGTCCGGATGCGCATCCCTTGTGTGTGCTCACTGGAGAGTATCATTTTAATAGATGCTTTTTTGCCCTAGGGGGGAGCACACACACACACACAATATCGTTATGATGGTGAAAGATGAGGAATGCGTTTTCAAAATGGCCATGAGTAGTGTAGTCGAGGAAGTCCCCGGGAGGCGGCTGAAGCGTCGTGTTCGACTACCGATCAGCA
This sequence comes from Anopheles bwambae, assembly GCA_007018985.1. NCBI lineage: Eukaryota > Metazoa > Arthropoda > Insecta > Diptera > Culicidae > Anopheles > Anopheles bwambae. The sequence goes on along the minus strand of SIXB01001150.1, from coordinate 32,806 downwards.
AACGCGCGCGAGAGATGATCGTAGCAAGTGCATTTGCAGTGCAAAAACCGTTTGCCAGGCCGGCCGTTTGCATCGGCAGCTTTGCGCCAGCGAATCACAAGCACACGGATGTGTAAATATGCAAACAATTAAACATCTTTATGACATCAGCGTTAGCGAAGGTAGTTGCGGATGACGGTGATGATGTACAGTCATGCGGAGGGTGAGGGGAGAATAAAAAATAAATATTCTGCTTTCATAGTACTGATATCTTGGTGCCTGGCTTGATGTGTTAGAAAAGGTGTTAAAGATGCAGTTGTTTGCTGTAACGGTTGCAATGAGGTAATTTACGGTCTTGCCATTCATCAAGACACGATATGAACGTTGCTACTGCATAAAGAGCGCTGTTTGAAGTAGTTGTGGGTTTTTCAATTAGCCAATTTATTATATTAATTATTGATAACCACTATGTTAACAATGTATATTGGAAAAACGATCAGTTGAAAACTACTTCGTTATTAAATCGTAATCTAGAGTACAGTATGTGTACGTTGGAAGTTCTAACAGTTAAAATACCGTAAAACACTAAACTGTGATATGCTGTTCAATCAAGGAAACAGTGTAAAATGTGCTGTTAATATTTCATTAGCTTTTTAATCGTAAATATCATTATTAAAATCCCGAGAACCATTCCTAAGTCTAATACAGGATTACGAATCATATAAGGGAATAGTTCAATCACTTAGGGGAATGTTGCAAACCGTTAGGGGAATGTTGCATGCAAGCTGTGGAAGTTTGCAATCATATGAGGGGAGTGTTGCAATCGACTAGGGGAATTTTGCAAGCATGCTGTGGAGCTGTCATCAGATTGTTTGATCTTTTTTTATGTTGAATGTTGGATTTTTCTTGCTTTTCGAACTTTGGTTGCTTCAAACAAATTGACACAGGCACTAAGGCTATTAAGGCCGGGCTACACTGATCGTACTCGCAGGTGTAATTTCGATTTTCACTAGCGCATCTGGCGGCGGTTGGTAGAAGCTTTTTTTGGTCATCGAGGGTATGGTCGTGCTGGATCTCAAAATTAAGTATTATTTTCATCGTATTCCATTGCAAAAATGGATGCAATGCGTGCAGAACATGTGTATCTACCTTTTACAACACTTTTCTTAACCGATTTAAGTCCAAAACATGGAAAAATAACATATTTTCTACAGCTGCTCCAAATTGTTTGGTAAAATGCTTCGGTCAGCCGCCGCCAGATGCGCTAGTGAAAATCGAAATTACACTACGGAGTACGATCAATGTAGCCCGGCCTTTAGAAACTGTTTCAATAGTGTCAATAAAAGTCAAGGTTACAAAGTTACAAAGTTCAAAGTTACAAAGTGTTACAGAAAACTATGTTGACAGTAGCATGAAAAACACCTAAACCACACGTTCATCAATACTTCCTGTTGTAAAGTAATTAATTCGGAGGTTCACATTCGATTGGAAAATTAATACATCAAACCCCTCCATTCAAAGACAATGTTATCGCACGCGCCTAGTGAAAAAGAAAAGGTAATAATCTTGTCTCAATCTAATACCTTTCTCAAAGCCGACCCCCAACCAACCAGCATACCGATTTCGTTCTGCAGATTCTTTTACGCGGCCTTTCTATCGTGTCTCGGTCGGCCCATGCACACTGCTGGGTGCGGTTGTTGCGTTCGAAAGGCGAAACTCCGAAATGAGATCAGTTCCCCTGTGCTGCGCTATTCCACTCCGTTGCTGATTGCTTTCTAGGCAGAGGTTAGTCGCTTTTCGGCGGAGAGAGGCTGGGTTGGGTCGGTTGGTATGCCACGATAATCTAGCCTTAGCTGCTTTACCATCACCCCCTGACCGAGGCGAATGCAGACCGTCGAGTCAGTCGGCGCATGATTGCCACAGGTTTTCTTTCCCTAATCACGCGTGCCATTCGCAGCCATTGGCAAAGCCGTCCCGTCGTCTGACATGCGGCTTTTGCTTCTCCAACATGCCGATAGTCATTTGCTTTGCTCTAGCCGTCGTTGTTGTCGTCGCGCGCAAAAGAGCATTCCCCGCTCAACCTACTTAACGGGGCCACATTTTCGCTCGCACATTCCCAGTTATCGGGACGGCGTAAAGATAAAGCCGTTGCGATGGGAGAGGCGTTTTCCACAATTTCTTCTTGACCAGCCGGTGTCTGTAACTCTCGGTGTTGTGCTGTGCAACGCTCATAAAGCAGCAGTAAAGGCTACGTTGACGGGTCCGGGTACGGACACAGGTGCATGCTGCTCTATTTTGTCTGAAAGAGATTGGTAGATTATTCTGTGAGTTAACATTCTCATCTACTTCTCATTACAAAATGGTCCAGAAGGTATGTTGTTAATCTGTCATGATTTAGTGATGTGTTTTGTGAGTCTTTTTAAAGCCTGGCTAACTCACCTAATCACTTCTTATAAAGAGTTTAATCTATAATCGATTATGTTGCATCTTTCATTATTAATAATTTGACGTGGAGTAGGAAAAATTGGAAAATAACTTATTCTTCTACATGAGGTAACCGTGTTGTTCCTACAGTGAAGGACAAAATATATAAAAAATGGTAATTTTTGGCAGTAAATCCGTCTCAATTTTCTGCTTGTTCTGCCTTGTGAGACTACATTTTATTTTATTTTTACTATACGCTTCATAGTCCAACTTTTTGATATTGGAGTGTCTCGTCAGGAATGAAATCCTTCTACTCATCTACAATTCTTTGTGGAATTAAATGTGTTGATTGCTCTTAAATTTATTTTTTCTAATTTAGTGTTTAAATTTTATTCTTTACGATATTGAATCTTTCAACTTCTCAGTAATTCGTTGCCGATTTGAATACTTCGACTTTTTTGCAATTCTTTGTGGAATATTATTTAGATTTAAATTGCAATTCTATGCAAGAATGCTTCTATCTTCTCGTTGAGGTTTTAATTTTTCTAAATATTTACAGGGGTTTATCGAGTCATTTTTCAATGTAAAAATCATGTTCGCTTCCAATTAGCACTTTGCTAATGTAGATGAACTAAAAATCTATTGTTTTGCAAATTGAACTTGTGACAACTGTTGAAAAAACGTCTCGCAAACGGTGAATAACGATGTTCACGTTGAATAACCCTGTTTAGGGTTGATTTAGGCAGAAATTCTTAGAAAAGGAACTATTAATTTTGTAGATATTTGTTACTATGTTGAAACGAATCGGTACTAAAATATTTAGAGTGAACAACTCGAAATGAGTTGAGGTTGACTAGAAAGAAGAGTTGACTCACTAACTCAGTAAAATCAATGGCTTAGAATAATGAATCTATTTTTGCTTACCCATCACTAGTCAAGCTGGGAACATACATTTTAGAGCATAAAAACTAGAATTGGATTTGTCATTTTGTTATTTTTAGTACATTCATTTGCTGCGTTCGAATAAAAGGGGTTAGAATGACGCTTGATCGAATCAACGACACGTGCTTTTAATTTGTGTAGTCACAGTGAGCCCAATATTGTCATTTTTAATTCAAATATATGTCACCAAACCTTCTTATATGTGACAAACTAAAACTTCAGCAACTCTGTGCCGTAAAATGGTTCCATATGTTTCACGCGCCATTGTATAATCCGGGTACGTCAGCGGGACACCGTTCTTCCCATGCTGGCAGACGCGGAAACACACCGAGACGAGGGTTAACGGCGGATGTGCATGCGTGTGTTGGAACAACAGTCGACAACAGTCCTGCTACAGCTTAAATTGAAAAATAACCGTTTACGGTCATCATCTCATTTTCATCTTGTTCGTACTTCGTTATTTCATTTATGTGCTTGCATTTTACCGTACCGTGCCGCGCGCGATAGTGTACAAAAAGTATGCGAAGCAGATAAAGGGAAAGAGGCCTCCCCTTTTCTTTTCCCCCCCGAGCTGGCAGTTAAGCTTGGAGTATGGTTTTGTTTTGAGCTCTCCCGCATGATTGAAGCACTGTCTCCGAGCCGTTTGTAGCCGTAACGCGCAAAACATGCGTGAATGAACAATCCTGCCCGCGAGAAGTGATTTGCATGCGCCATCACACCATTCCGATCGCTGCTCCCCTAGTTTTTCGCGATGCTTTTTTAATCAGCTGTGCGCGTCTGATGAAGCGGGAAGGGAAGGACAACCTGCCGCGGGTATTCAATTAGCATAATCATCTACTTCCACCCCGCTCGATTGGGTTTATGTTTTGCTCTGCACTGCTTGCCTGCTGCCCTCAGTCGTCGTCAACTGCAACTTTATGCTGTTGTTGCTTTAGTGCTCGGAAAGTACTGCCGCGTGAGGTGAACGACGGCCTAGATTTGGTTCATTTATGTTGCTGCTGTGCTGTGTTGTGATGCTGCGTTTATGACGTGAGCTGTACACGATCACGATCCGAAGTAACATCCGGCTTTAGGGCTGAGCTAAGCGAGAGAGAGAGAGAGAGAGCGATTGTTGTGCGGAGCACTGCAAAATAATTAACTGGCCAAGTTTAGACATCAAACGCCGTACGAGGACCGTCTCATGGGATGTATGTTTTGTGGGGCGAGCGTTGTTTTCCCATGGCGATGAAAACAGATATCCAACTCGCTTGGATCTCCACTTCGATCAATCGCATTTGAGCAATTTTCTATTTACTTTTTCCCTTGTTTCTTTCTATCTCTTTTTCCAGGTTTAGTACGTAGCAGCCAAGCACGTTCGTAGGAATATGTAGGACGAAAACGTGCCCCACAATCATCAACATCCGGCGGTGGCAATTTCACTGCACAACGAGTCTTCAGACGGGGAGAGAGAGAGAGAGGCAGCAGTACGCAGAGGGAAATTAGATTTGCAGCTAACAACGAGAAAGAGAGAGAGAGAAAGAAGCGAGTGAGAGTATCATTAAAACGCCCCGGGATCTAGCTCCCGGTGTGGACGGAACCGCTTCCTGTGAAAACACAAAACTCGACCCCCTTGTGTGGTGATTTGGTAACCGAGAGCCACAAACTTCATCATGCCGCTTCCGAAGCGCCTGGTGCAGCCGGTGTTCGTGGCACGGTCGGTGTACGTGCGCGAGGAGCTGCCGGCGGAGCTGGAAACGGTCACCAACACGACGCTGACGAACATCGTGCGCCAGCTGTCCTCCCTGTCCAAACACGCGGAGGATCTGTTCGGTGAGCTGGCGCGGGATGCGGGTGGGCTGGCGGAACGGGCCAACTCGCTGCAGGCGCGCATCGATCGGCTCGCGATAAAGGTCACGCAGCTGGACAGCACCGTCGAGGAGGTGTCGCTGCAGGACATCCAGATGAAGAAGGCGTTCAAGAGTGCCACCATGTTCGACCAGCAGATCTTCTCCCGGGCGACCATGCCCTCGGCAATGCTGGAGGTGTATAAGGTGCGGATCGTCGGCTATTGATTTTTAAAGGAAAAAAACTGGAATATTTTATACTAATTTGTTTCTGTTTTTTTGTTTGCCTTCCAGACTTGCGACAAACCACCCCCGCTGGACAAGCTCAACTGCTACCGGGACGATGGCAAGGACGGGCTGAAGTTCTACACCGATCCGAACTACTTCTTCGAGCTGTGGCGGCAGGAGATGCTGAAGGACACCGAGCGCGTGATGCACGATCGCGGCAAGAAGGTGCACAAACCGCGGGCGGACGGTGGCGCCGACGGGGGCGGCCGGCAGAAGAAGCGGCCCCGCGCACCGCACAACACGCGCGAGAAGCAGCGCCAGCGGGCGATCGGCCATGGCGAGACGCTGATGCCGAACAACGTCATCTACCGGACGCCGAACGCGATCATCGGCTCGCAGGAGGAGGCAATCTACAACAGTGCGATGGCGGCGGCCGGCGGCAGTATGATATACGATTCCCGCTCCTCCTCGGCGATGGGCGGTAGCAGCAGTGGCGGCGGCGGTGCCGCCCGTCCCAACTCGATCGAGCTGCGGCGCAGCTACCAGCAGCCGAACGAAATGGTGGACGGTGGGGGCTATGCGCCACCGTCGCCGGGCGGCGGCGGCTACCACCAGCAGATGGCCGTCCAGATGCAGCAGGGCGGTGGTGTGTATCAGCAGCAGCCGATCTACGACCAGTACGGCAACCCGTCCGCCATGTACGGCGCGGGCACGAACCAAATGTCGCAGGAAAGTTTGTACGCGCCGGGGACGCCTTCGCGGTCGAAATCGCGCCCATCGCAGCCACCGCCGGCACCGCCCTCGTCCGGCAGCGGGGGCGGCACACCGAACGCCTCGAACGCTAACACGCCCACGCGCAGCCGCAGCCTGTCGACCGGGCGGGATAATCTGCCACCGCCGCCACCGATTCCGGAGGGTCTGCAGTCGCCGCCGCACGGCATGAGTAACGGGGGCACGAGCGTCGCCGCCAAGCTGCTGCTGAACCGGTCCGGTTCGCGGTCCGGATCACCGCAGCTGGGCATGACCGGCGGCCCGCAGCAGCAGCACCAGCAGCACCAGCAACAGCAGCAGCAGCAACAACAACAGCCCCAACATCACCACCAACAGCAAGTGGTCGTGCAGTCGATGATGGACCAGAACCAGATTGCGCTCGCGCAGCTGAACCAGCAGATCAACAATCTGAACAATCTCAACATGCAGCTGAACCAGATGTCGATGAACGATCTGCCGCCGCCGCCACCGATCCCGGAACAGGTAAGTTTGGCTCGGGGGGTTCTCTGTGTACTACCAGCTTGGCTGGTCTACGATTGCGGTTGTGCGGGTAATCGAACGGTGACAAACTCCGAACAAATACGAATGGGTTCCGAGCACACACACACAAAGCGCCTAATGAGGCTTTCAAATTACAGCCCAAAGCTCTCTTTCATAGCACTGTCTTCGTGCGACTACTCTCCCCGTCCTCTTCTGAGTGAGTTCGTTAGGCTTTTGCGGTAAGGTGAGTCGTTTTGCGACCAATTAGGTTCCAAAGCAAAAAGGAACGAATCCGTCTGTCTGCCTAAACGTGTCTCTTTGTGTCAACTAAGTTCATTTGCTAATTCTATTAAAAGTTTAGTGTCTGAAGTAGTTGTTGAGAAGTCACTAAATCGTTTTTTATTGTAAACTTGGTAATTACTGCGCTATTTTCATGTCATTGTTGTTCCAAACGACTAAAGAAGGTGTTTAATCTGTTCCATCATATTACAGGGTTTCCACGATTTATTGGTTGGTTACCATAATTTTTTTTTAATGCTTCCCATATAGTGATGGGAAAAATGAAGTTTTTGTCGGAATCGATTCCGGCTAGCTCCGCAGTGTTCTGGAATCGATTACGGATAGTAGGTCCGGAATCAATTCTGGGGCCGAATCCGGAATCGGCTCCGGAATCGACTCCGGAATCGGCCCCAGAATTGATTCCGGAATCGGCTCCAGAATTGATTCCGGAATCGGCTCCGGAATAGGAATCGGTTCCGGAATCGACTCCGGAATCGGCTCCAGAATCGGAATCGGTTCCGGAATCGGTTCCGGAATCGAAGTCGGCTCTCTAATCGGAAATGGCTCATAAATTAGAATCGGCTACCAAACGGAGTCAGTTTCGCCATTGCCATAAAAAGGCGTTTGGATCCAATCATACTACGTATTGATAACCGCAAAAATCCAAATTTACTTGTAAAAGATCCATACTCATGGAGATTCCCGGACTGATTTCGCTCCGGAGTCAACATCGGAATCGGCTCCGGAGCCAACTCCGAAATCGGCTCCGGAATCGGCTCCGGAATCGGCTCCGGAAATGGCTCCGGAATCGGCTCCGGAATCGGCTCCGGAATCGACTCCGGAATCGGCTCCGGATTCGACTCCGAAATCGGCTCCGGAATCGACTCCGGAATCGGCTCCGGAATCGACTCCGGAATCGGAATCGGCTCCGGAATTGATTCCGAACACGGAATCGGAATCGGGTAGGTCCGATTCCGAGCTCCCATCACTATTCCCATATTGTTTTGGTTAGCTTCTGGGCGTTTTCCATAAATTTTTGGTTCAATTGTATTGATGACCAATAAATTGTGGGAACGAACCAAAAATATATGGGATACGATTAAAAAATTAGAGATGGGTTGTCCAGATCGCACCCACGGTTCCGCTCCGGTTCTGCAATCGTAAAAATCGTCCTGAACCGTCCGGAATCGCCCTGAATCATCCGGAATGGTCCAGAATCGTCTGGAATCGTCCGGAATCATCGGAATCGTTCAGAATCATCTGGAATCGTACGAAATCGTCCAAAATCGTAGTCGATCGATATTTGTAAATGTGCGTAAGACTTCAACAAAATGCACATTATAGGTTCGAATCCTGAATGGATCGAGCCTAGATGAGATGGACAATGGATACAACAATAAGGCACAGTTAGATTAATTCGATCACATAATGATAAGCCGGTCTCGTAGTACAGTCGTCAACTCGTACGACTTAACAACATGCCCGTCATGGGTTCAATCCCCAAATAGACCGTGCCGCCATACGTAGGAATGACTATCCTGCTATGGGGGGGAATCAATTAGTCACTGAAAGCCAAGCCCACAAGTGGCACAGGCAGGCCTTAACCGACATCGGTTGTTGAGCCAAAGAAGAAGAAGAATGATAAGTGTAAGCCGGTCTCGTGGTACAGTCTTCAACTCGTACGACTTTAACAATATGCCCGTCATAGGTTCAAGCCCCAAATAGACCGTGTGGCGCCTTACGTAGGACTTTTAATCGCCTGCTATTAATCTGCAACTAAACATCGGAAAAATACAAAGAAAAATGATCCGGTTTCATTTCAGAAACTACAATGGAGTGATCGAAATTTATTACTGCCACCCTACTGATCGCCTCAAAACACTTGAACACTCTATAACGGGAAAGTCTTTTTATTTCCAGTACTAAGAGGGTGCATCAACGCTCCCAACATTTTTGGGAGGCCATACTTGCCAGAAGTGCGTAAAACGCAATGATGTAGATAGTGAAAAATATATTAAATGTATTATCGCACATTCACAAACATCGGTCGACTACGATTCTGCACGAGCAATTCCGAACGATTCCGGACGTTTCCGGACGATTCCAGACCGTTCCGGCGTGAGTGATGGAACCTTCCCTTCGGAACTGGTTCCGAAATTTTATCGAACCGTTCGGACCCAGTTCCGTTTTTTTGTAAATTTTGACCAACTCTAGAATAAATCGCGAGACGAGCCCAAAAAATTATGGGAACCAACCGATAAATCGTGGGAAACCCTGTATTAATCTTGCTCGAACGAGTCAGGTCATCGATACGTCAGTGTTTCCCTTGCAAACCCTCACCCGTTTAGTCTATGTGATGCATTCAGATGCAACTCCTGTTCAATATTTACCGTGAATAATGCGTGATTGATATTTTCTGTTGAAAATTAAAGCATTCCCTCTACCTTTACTAACCTTTCCTGTTTTGTTTTTGCTCCAATATTTTAGCTATCGCCCAAACAATCGCCTCCAAATGTGGCACCTCCGCCTCCCCCACCTCCACCGCCAATGCTGGATGGGCCGCTAAGCCCGTCGAAGGCACCGGTCGCGAACGGTGACCTGTACAACATGCCCAAGATGCACCAGCTGAAGAAGATTCCACCCCAGGAGAAGATAACCTACGATGATCCGCGCAGCGATTTAATGAAGGCCATCAGGGATGGTACGTTTCGCAACACCATCGAGCGCGCTCGGTGCATCCCTCCCTCAAATTGCTAATCAATTTTTTGCTCTGTTTTCTTCTCCCCCCACAAAGGTATCAAACTGCGCAAGGTGGAGAAGCAAAACCACGAGGCGAAGGAGAACGATCGCAACAAGGGCCTGCACGATGTGGCCTCCATACTTGCCCGTCGCGTCGCCATCGAGCTGTCCGAGTCGGAGTCGTCCGAAAGCGACGACGACAGCGAGGGCTGGCAGGAAACGAACGAAACGTCCGCATGACATCAGGAGAGCGTGGCGGCGGGCGGCGGTGGCAAGAAGAAGTGAAACAAGGTGTAGCGCCTCTTTCGATAGAGCGCTTCCTTCTCCTGCCCTCATTCTCCCCCGCATGTCGCGTCTGCTGCTGTGTAGTAGTGGTTGAAGCGATATAATCGCTATTTCAAACTACTGCTGCTGGGCGTGTGGAAGTGATTGTGGTGAAAAAAAAACAAGGAACCCCTGGCAAAGGCATCGCTCGAAACGGAAGGAGGACAACAAAGACGGGTTTTTGTTTTCGCGATAGTTTTTGATGCGCCCCATGATGCAGTGTATTTATTTAGAAGGCACAACCCACTCACCACTACCAACGTGGTGGGGCGTAATCAAGCAATTTGATTTCCCTGCCGGTGGTTGGGACTGTCCCTAAAGGAATGATCGCGAAATGATGTAGGAAGACACATTTATATTCGAGATTATATTAATAATAGGTTGTATTTAGCGCCAGGCGGAGTGGGTAAAGCTAAGGCGATTGTATCGATTAAGTTCTGATGTTAAGTTGTACAAAGATAGTTTTCCACTATTTATACACACGCGAGAGAAGAAGAAGCCGCTGGCCCAAACAAAATATGGGAGGGAAAAGGTGAGGTAATGTGGTTACCACCCGGTCACACGATGATCGAAGGGAGGCGAGAGAAATGAAGGAGCAAGGTCTCACTCACTCTCTTACTTTGTTGCGGATACATACTGAACATTCTTGTATAGATTATTTTGTTTTCTTTTGTTTTAGAATGTCCCATTTTTTCCTCCGAACATGATTAACTATATACTACGATGAAGGCAAAAGCTGGTTTGTGTCTCACAGACACTACCGTTGCGTAGGATCATTTAAAAGAACAAACACTTACTGGCGCATACACAAGTAGCAAAATGCTGCCGCCGACGTTCCTGCTGGTGCGGGACGAAACGTTGCAAACACACACACAAGCACAGGCGTGCACACACAAAGAAGGAGACAGCAATTTGTACACGTAAAAGAAAGGGACAACTTTGTAAACGTAGCCGTACACCAATGTAGTTCTGTAAGCAGTTAGACGACAAGAAGATGCAAACGAAAATGCCAAACAAGAGAATGGGAAGAGAGCGAAACGACGAGTGCGATGGTGGGAACGAAGATAGAGAGGTAAAGCATTTTTTGTGTTTATTGTTATCCTTAAATGAGATAGCGATCCATCATTCTGGAGGGGGGGGGGGGGGATAATGAATGAATACATTCAAGCAAAAGCTGTTGCAAAAAGCGTAACAAAATAATTAAAACAAATGGGAAAGTATAATTAACATCTTTCCAATTGTAAAGCTCGCATTTAATGACCCCAAATTTAGTGGCATTAGTCTGGCCCGCGTCTAGATCAGGTACTTTAGGCAAGCCTATCTCTCTCACTGGCTAGTGAATGTGGAGCTAGTTCTCTGGGGATATTTACTTTCTAAATAGCTGGATGAAAATGAGTTTCATTTTCTTTTTTTTGCTTTATCTGTTATCTTTCGGTCGAGTGTTCTCTTCTGTTGGTGCACTCACAGCCGTCGCTGTTTCCGTTTTCGCGTAAAAGAAAAACAATATTCCTACTGTCACAGTCAAACCCACACTAAACACAACGATTTAAATGCGCTTTATTTAGCTTATATGTAAAAGAAGAAGAAGAAGAAGAAGAAAAAAATACACATTTATTTCCTGATACAAAACAAGAGCATAAGAAAAGAAAACGGGGAAATTATTATGCAACGCAAAAAAGACATTAAAATTAAAATAGCTACAAATAGAACAAGCTGGCAAACAGAATTTGCTGAAACCGCTGTGTGTAGTGCTGTAGTGTGAGGCAAAGGTAACACAATTTCCGCTTGCTGCTGCCCCTTGCGCGTAGATATTGTTTCATTAGTGAACAAACCTTAAAGAACTATTTAAGAATCGTCAACGCAAACGCAAAACAAACCAGACAAACCAAAATCGCTCAAAAACTGTGCATGCATTGTTAGGTCATCTTTAAAGTGTGTGTTTTTTTTATTATTTCCCTTCATGAAAACAGTTTTCCGAACTAATTGTGTATGCTATTAATTGAAAAATACTTCTTCTTCCTAATCATTTTCTACTTCTTCTTCATTATATCGTGTGCTTGAGCTTCTATTCGGCCAACCCGTGTACTACCAGTGTGTAATGTTAAATTAATTTAAATTAATATGAAATGCTCAAAGTTTTCCCTTCACAAACCTAAAAAGCTCACATTTTGTAGGTCTAAAATGCTTAAGCAAATCAAACGCTCTTTCGCTCGCTATTGCTATTATTCGCTTGTTGGTAAATGCTCAGCAAAGCTTTTCCCTTCCCTGGAGCTTTACAGCTTTTATCTTGCTTATTGGAAACTTCTTATTGGAATTCAAAACATCAATTAGAAAACGTAAAAAAGGCAACAATCCTTATATGAACTCAAATTTATCGCGATTCTTATTTCCAGTGCAGCAATGTTGCTACCCATCAGGACAGCAGCTTGGTGTTGAGCCAAGAGCAAAAAACCAAATTTCAGGAACGATCCGAACAGGGACAGAGGATGCGAAACGATCATCTACAGTTAGAGTAGATCTCTTCTACGCTCGAATGCAATTGCAACCCAAATAGCCAAAACAGAGTAATCATTCGATCAAAGTCATTGAAACGATTAGCAAAAAAAAAACAGCAGTAATACAAATAACACACACAATATAAAGCGAATACTATATACATATAAATAGATAGTTAACCAAGTAATACAGCAAAACCAACCAATATCTTCCTTTGTACGTGGGTCGCTTGTTGCAGCAACACCCAACAGTCGTGCATAAAAAAAAAACAAATGCAAACTGCAAACAAACCAGAAAACCATTACAATTTAATGAATGTAAGCTAGCGTGGCAGAAACAATATAGAACGCGCACACCACCAACCTGTGGTTTGTGTGGGGCAGTTACACGCCTTTGATATTAGGGAAACAAACGGACGGTCACAGACAGTGGGGGTGAATGTTTCATAAATAACTAAATGAAAACAGTGAGCAAATACTCCTCGAAGGAAGTGGTGTGTGTGTGTATGTAGCATTTATCGCGCATGATAAAAACGGCGCGAGAAGAAAGGGGAGTGCTAGTCGTGAAGAAGGTAGACTTTTCACCACCAAACGCGTTAATGCGCAAACCACTACACTCTGTTCAAAGTAGAGTGGTGGAAGTAAGCAAATAAGCAAAACAAGTTGATTGGTTTCTGCATTAAGCTTTAGTCGTTCATCGTTTATGAAAAATATAGACAACTAATAGAGAGCAGCAAACCAGATGAAGATGGAGATGGACTGTGTAAAACTGTACACAAGTGCGGTGGGGGGGGGGGGGGGAATTTGTAGGTACTTTCCCCCATCCGATGTATGTATAAAAACAAATGACGAAAGAAGTCACACAACGTTTTCTCACACGGAAGTTATTTTATACTTTGTTTCCTTTGTTATTAAAGTTTAAGTTACTGAAGCCTCCCCTGATCCTATCGTTGTATGTGTGTGTGGCTTTCCTTTCCCCTTTTTGTTTCGTGCGAAAAGTCCTTTCTTTTTGTACGTGTATTATAATTTCTTTATACATAAAAAGGTTAAAAAGGCAGAAAAAGGAAACACACATTGTTTGTTTTTTTTGTAATGAAATGTGAAACAAGAAATGTGAAGCATAGTAGAAATTGCTTAACCAGGCAATAAAGAGGAGAGCGTTTCCAATAACATTAAAAAGTAAAGCCAGAAAATAGTGGAACCAGAAACAAAATACACAACCACCACTTGGATCATGGTAATTAGACAAACTAATCGAAGAAATAAAGTGAAACTTGCAAGAAAAAAAGTGTATAAAATTAAGCCTATTTACCTAAACGCATTGTTCTCTTTTACAGATAAGAAAGATTCACAGATTGAAAGCAACAAAAGCGGCACATGGAGCCAGTCCAGACATTCATCGTCCAACAAGATCTGGAACGGAAATGAATGAATCTGTCGTGTTGCGCGCACACGCATCCGTCGTGTAATTGCGCACATTTTTTTTTAATGTAAGTGTGCGATTGTTGAATAGGTCAGTAATGCGCATAGACTGGACCGGACCCCAGGACCAGGGCATGCTATCTCAAAACTAATGCGCTAAATAAAGTGCCTGCTCGCGCAAGTGGACGCGCAAGCCTTATCAGCAGCGCACACGCGAGCGCTCCAAGCGCAAAACAGTGTGTTCTCTATAATATCAAAACACCAAGGCCCTCACGAGCCACGATCTTGACACGGAAAGACACAAGTGTTTTGTTGTGTCGCGATGGAGTTTGCAATTTAGGACTAAACATAAACCCCACATCTCGTTCTATGATGTTTAAATTGCGCAGCATGTTCGACAAACAGACACACGGGCGCGGAATTTGACCCCCTTCTCTTACGTAGCAGTATAATACCCCTAACTACGAAAGAGGATGTTTCTTCTTGTTTAGTACATTAGAAAAAAGAATGATTCCTTCACCGGCAAACCGGATAACACATAGAAATGATGCGAATGGAGAAGGAAAACAGCACAGCAAAAACGTAATTCAAAAACGTCTATGCTTTGGCCAAGGGAGTGATTAGATGACGAAGGAGTAGTAACCTATCCTTGTTATTTACTCTTACTCGTAAATGTGTGTAATTATTGTTTACAAAGCCGTTGATGCTTAAAGGCTCATGAGCTGTTGATTCAGTTTCCTGTTTTGTTGGGCTAAACAGTGGAAGTTTCCAATACGCGCAACGGGTTTCCCAAAGGAGTAGAGTGTCCAGTTCTTGTTAGCGTCATACACGCTCAAAACAAACTCATTACTTATAAAAAGAAACAATCGAGAAAAAGTAGTCATCGTCCGCCGTAGAGCAAGAAAAAAATACGGTTGGCTCCAGAGAGGATCGAACTCACGACCTTCGCGTTATTAGCACGACGCTCTAACCAGCTGAGCTATGGAGCCGCTTGCATGCAAGAGCGATACAACGCAATACAAATCAGCACAGCAGATCACACTTGCAATACCCTCGGAGCTTAGTAAAAATACCCAAACGCATGCGCATTTACACCTAAATGCCCCGTTTTGAGTAAATTTGTATATCAGGCACGATGACGTTGCTTCGGGACTATCTTTAAATTGATAAAGTGTTGTAAAAACCCCCAAAACCTGGGGGATTTTACACGCTGTTTCACTTCCTACGTCTCCGTGACTCAAAATCCGTTTTTGTAGTGTTTTTGTTTTGCACGTTTTGTTTTTGATTATCATTTGTTTTGGTTGCATTTCCTTATCGCTCTCTGTGTTTAGCTAGTTTGTTTTTGTTCGTGCTTGGTTTTATTGCGCTTTTTTAAACTGGCCAAAGTATTAGCTTGTATAGTTTAACATTTTCTCTCTTCTTGTGTTCATTATGAGCTTTTTTTATTTTTACATATTTTCCTTTCTATATTATTTTAAGCGTAAAACTATTAAAAATAGTCAAAGAAATTTGAGAATAATTTTTTATACCGCCTCAACATACAAAAGTCAGCAAAAACTACCGATAACAGCAGCAAAAAAGTCATACGCCTTATTTGGTCGTGCAATTAACTATCCAACATTATGCATGATCATTTTCATCCTACAAATTGCTTCACCATCACATTAGTTGCACCTTTGCCTGTGGGGCGTAGTGCGTGCTACCGACCACCGATTCCCTTTTAGCGCACACAAGAGCCGACCCTTTAAGAGCATTGTCCCGCGGCCACCTTCTTCCCGTTATGACCCGTTGGCCTTCGGAGCGGTCGGAACGGTCGGGACAAAATCGCATAGGCACAGGACTTGAGGTCGATAATTTCACACTGATCACGATGCCAATAACTCCTTTAATGGTAAGCAGATAAAAAGAGCTCAAGAATCATTCTTACATAGAGATCCCTGGGGATGACTTGGCGCTCTTGCTGGGTCCTCATTGTACGAGGCATCTTCCGCATAAGCAGAATGGTAACATGAGCAGAATATAGATTTAAAAATCACCTTTTTTCGTGATGGTGAAAGGATCTCAAAAGGGCTTTTGGTTTGTTTAAATAGAAAAGCTTATCCCTTGTTCATATATATAGGTCTAACTTCCGTTATGCTACTGTGAAGATACATCTTCTCTACATGTGTAACTAGGCGTTACGACTTCATCTTCAAGACATTCTTCATCTCTGCTCTGGCACACACGCAACAGCAAACTGAACACGCATCAATTCCATTTTCCTGGGCTTTTTTTGCCCTACACCACGCGAAAAACTGTAGTAGAGAGTGCAGTTTGCTTCCTTGCGTGCGACGACCAACCAACCAATCTGGCCAACGGGGAGGGAGAGCTCAAGAGCACTCTAATGATGATTTTATCTGGTGTTGCGATTGCATCATTTCAGCGCACACCTCGAACCTCGAGCCTGAGATGGTGAAGGAAGGAAATGTCGTGTCGCTGGGCCTGTCTACACTCCAGATGCTATCAGATACCCAGAGCTCTAGCTCTGCATGCGTCGCACTACTTAGACATTCATGCACCTTGCACCAAGCTGCTGCTGCTATAAGGAGTATGAATAAGAAGGAAAGAAAGCTCCAGAAATCCAAAACAGAAGCTGTGAGATGGATGGTATGGGAGAGTGGCGTCGGTAGCACATTGACCATTCCGGGAGGAGGAAGCACAGTATCCCCGAGCCGAGCGGGAAGTATAAATGGGGGAGTTGGAAGGGATACTTGACAACTTTACTGCTGGAATCGTTTCATCAGTTTCAAGTCGGGCCAGAACCAGTTCGACGCACTTTTCGAATTAGCGTAATTACGAGTTGAAGTGTTCGTAGAAAGAATCGTTTCATTTAGCAAGGAATATTGTTGTTTTAAATAACGATTTTAATATTATGATGAAATCTTAGAAATATCAAAGTTTTGTTAATAAATTGAACTATAAAAAACCTGAAAAATTAATAAGACGACAATCAAGAACAAATAAATAACGAAAAAAGACATAAAGAAGCATGAGAGTTTATATAAATTAAACAAGTACTATATAAAACAAATAGAAAAAGGAAAAAGTTCATTAACGAAACTAAAAGTTCTAAAAAATAACATAAAACAACTTATAAATTACTAAGAAAATAGAACGAAACTCAAACCAAAACACACCCAATTCCAACAACTTATAAACTGATCAACTCGCATAATCACTTCAGCGAATGCATCCCGGTGATTGCCGATTGCCTGCCCGTGCCTCACCACTGATAATACAGAGGCGAAACGGAAACCGACGGCCTTGGTTGCGCCAAAGACCGATAATTGCTGCTGCATCTCGGTGGTGCCGCCCCGCGTGACGAATTGCACGAGACGGGTGCATGAGAAGGCGAGAACAAGAACAGCTAAAGGGGCAGTTCAGTTGGTGTTGGTGGTGGTGATGGTGGTAATAATGATAGTACACACCTTTCCTTTCCACCCTTTCAGTAGTTTTTACCCCCTTTTTACTCCCGAAGGAGCAAGTGATCTTTGACCGGTTTTGCGCAACTCTACGCGCGGCGAAGGCTCTATAGTATTGGGGCTGGTGCTCCCGTTTCCTTCATTTCTAGTTCTCCCGCCGGTACGCTCCAATACCACACGATGGAGGAGACGATGATGCACATTTGATTGACGGGATTGGGTTTTTGACGGATAGATCGACCCTTATACGCCCCGGGGACGTGGACAGTGCGTGTGATAACGTGCGCGCGCGTCACCCTTAACTCCGTTAACCTAAAAATCGCAATTTTTCCACTCCAAATGCAATCTAACGTGCAATGGAAGGGACGCTTTTGAACGCTCGAAATGTGATCTTCTCTTCGCTTTCCTTTCCTCGGTCCGCATTGGCCGTTTTCTGTTCAATGTTGCGTCATCTAATGCGGAAGAGAGTGCGCGAACGGGCAGCATTTCGCAGTATCGCGCATAGCAATAAGGCCTAAATGGGTGGAAAACTCACACTCGGAACAAGCGGCCGATGGAAATCTTCGCACGCACCTGCCTTCATTGCCGGTTGCTGCTACCGCGGCCGAGGGGAAGGTGTTGCCTCCGTACGAAACCGCAGGGGTACGAATTGCCGTGCGAGCGTGCGAAGGAACGTCGAAATGCACTTACTGAATGCACTTCATTTTTTTATTTTTTTGTGGAAACACTTTCGATCTCTTTCGTGTTGGTTTTTGTTGAAGATTATTGTTAAATAAAGCGTGGTTCAATTTTAGGTAATTGAACATAATTAAGCTTTACGGCGGCAGAGCTAAAATGTATAAACATCAACATTTGAAACATCAACATAAAGTGTGTAATATTTTTTTAAGCAATCGGTTGATCTGTTGATACATTCTGATGATAAAACATATTTATAATAATTGTGACTATTTCATTCGAACTATAAACCTCTGATGCTGTTGCCTCTTTTCATAAAACGCTTCCGGGGTTCATTGTAACATACAGGATGGACTGATCGATTGACTGATTGATGCAGGTTGATCGACAACCTTTTAACTTCACGGAAGCGGAATGAAGAGTCGCAACTCATGCAAAGATTATTAGCGAGGTAAATGCATCATGCCGAGTTTCTTTCTCAATTTTAAACAATAGGTATAATGAGGTATAATCTAGTTTTTAATGCAGCAGTTCATTGTATGATTTGTATGATTATATGCACTGTTTCAATAGCGTTTAGCCTTTCAAAAATACTTAGGAATTGTATGATAAAACCAAAATAATGATTACATTTGGTTACTCTAATCATAGATTAGCATTTACACCATATCTGTTAAATGTGTAGCTTTGATCTTTTTGAACTCATTTTTAATACAATAGCTGTTAGAAATGAAACATAAATTATTATTATTATTTTCTTCTTGTTTTTCTCTTCCTTTGTGTCTCAATTCCTTTACTTTACTTCAATTCTCGCTGTTCCCTTATTCTTATCATCATCTTTTGGTTCCTTTTTCTACTGTTATATTGCTTACTGTTCTTTTATTCATCTCCTTTTAGTTTGTTTAATTTTATCTACTTTGTTCTGCTTCTTTCTCTTCTTTGTTTAATTCGTTTCTTCTTCTTCTTCTTCTTCTTCTTCTTCTTCTTCTTCTTCTTCTTCTTCTTCTTCTTCTTCTTCTTCTTCTTCTTCCTCTTCTTCTTCTTCTTCTTCTTCTTCTTCTTCTTCTTCTTCTTTTTCTTCTTCTTCTTCCTCTTCTTGTTCTTCCTGTTTTTCTTCTTCTTCTCCTTCTTTTCTTCTTCTTCTTCTTCTTCTTCTTCCTCCTCTTCTTCTTCCTCTTCTTGTTCTTGTTCTTCCTGTTTTTCTTCTTCTTCTCCTTCTTCTCTTCTTCTTCTTCTTCTTCTTCCTCTTCTTATTCCTCTTCTTGTTCTTCCTGTTTTTCTTCTTCTTCCTCTTCTTCTTCTTCCTCTTTTTCTTCCTTTTCTTCTTCTTCTTATTCCTCTTCTTCCTCTTTTTCTTCCTCTTCATCATTTTTCTTCTCCGTCTCCTTCTCTTTAGTCGTTTTTTCCTTTATCTTATACAACAACTACTACTACAACTACTACCACTACTTCTACTATAACAACCACTAATGCTTTTCAATTGTTGCACGACATTGCGATGTACAACAAGAGGAAAAATGCATTTGTATTTTTTATTAATTCTGTTTTTTTTCTTTATTTTCTTATTTTGTATTTTTCCCATATCCCAAACATTAGCAATCTGTTCAAAATCAATCAAATAGAGCAAAAGAAAGCTCCTTAAAATTCCCTACAAACAATCAAAGCATGAGTCTATGCGGATAGAATCGAAAAAGAAAAAGTAAACTCAAAACACCCGCTAAAGGAAACGAGTAAAGTGATAAGAAAAAAACCCCACACACACACACCCTGTTGGCGAAAGGGCACACACACTGATACACACGCGCGCGCATTCGAATAGACAAAACAGCGCGCAAGAACAAATCCGCGCGCGCACACTCGCTTAAGCGCAACACTGTGTCGCTACATGTCGCACATGTGTTAGTGTTTGCCGCGGAAAAGTCCAACCCCGAGCGATCGCACGGGACCGGGTTCGCGAGGAAATCACAGCATCCAACCGCTTCACTGTACGATCGTCCGTCACCGAGGAAGGGCCACACAGCCACGCCAGCTCGCGTCGTGCGAAACAGAGCAGTGGGCGCGCGCGAAACGAAAGCGCGAAGAAAAAAGGCAAAGGAAGGAGAAGACTACTTATTTCACGGTAAGAGCAAAGCGGGTGTGAGAGAAAAGCGCCAAAGCGTTGAGGGGGAGGGTTTTTCTTCGCGCGGGTTGAGCTTTTTTCACCGCTCCCTTCCACCCGTTGCTTGGGGTTCGATGCACGTGCGCTCTCCTTTCGTTTTCCACTGCGCGAGTGCCGCGATACGTAACACGCTTGGATGATTTGATGTTGTTTTTTTCTTCTTCGTTTTGGGTGGTGGAAAAGGTGGATTGGTTTCCTTGTAAACGGGTGGAGAGGGGGGGGGGGGGGTGTTAGTGTTACTACGGGCAACCTCAGGCGGGCAGGCCCAGCAATCGGCGGGTGCTGTGCCGCGTTGTGTTTGAGTGCAGTTTTAGTGTGTTGTTCGGTGTGCGTGTTCCTTCAGATTCCAGCGCGTTCGGTACGTGGTTTGGCGGTTATTTTGGTGACGTTTCTGTCCTTCCGTGACGTGTCGTCCTTTAATTTGAGCTGATGAGCTCATTTGTATCACCCTCCGAGGAGAAGAATCAAAGTTCAACCACCAAACAGTTATTCTTGTCCACTTGTTATTCTGGTGGGCATGTGTGGCTAAAGGCCTGTGCTTTTTTCTTGCTCGTGTGTGGTTCGTGGTCACTAGAAGGGAACCCGTGAACCGTGTGAATGTGTGAAGGTTTGTGCGGTTAGTGTAATTGCTTCCGTGCATCGGTGAAGGGAGACTTCGATCCTGCTTGGCGCAGCTTACTTCGATTGGACATTGCCTCCATCACGTGCGACTGCTTCTTTTTCTCTTTCTCTCTCTCTTTTTCCTTCAGTTGATTGGTGTCGTGGAAAAGCGCTACACACCTATTTTTATCCCTTCGTGCTTTCGAGAGCAAAGTCGAGCAAAACATACTGACTACAAAAAACCAAACACCAAATTTAAGCTTGATATGTTTTTCTTCTATTTTCTTTGCAGAATTAAAGTGCAAATGACAAGCAATACTGAAACGACAGCTGTTTGCAATCCCAGCTAGCAGTTTGTTCACAAATTTGATGCGAAACATAAGCAAATCTTCCCATCGTGCACCCAAACGTACCTACACTACGAGAAATCCGCAAAACGGTGTATAAAACGGGGTGGCTCGGCAGGCGGCCCGTTTCCAATTGATTTATAAGTCCATAAATTAAAAGTGAAACTTTCCGACCCAGCAGAGAGAGAGAGACCAGCGATCTGTATTGTGCGTGTGTGTGTTTGTTTGTAAGTGATCCATTTGCCAGCACACCCCTTGCAGCAGCAGGCATTATTGATCGGCAGCGCCTGCTGCTCTTGTTCATTGGTGTTCGATCGAACTGGGCTGGGCACACCCCGCCAGTGATCCGTTTGATCCGTGGGGTGAATTTCCCCCCCCCCCCCTCAAAGAAAGGGAGTGAATACAGTGCGCGGGAAGTGTCATTGCGTGCGCCCCAAAGTGAACCAAAGTGCAGTGAAGCAGCAGGTGTGTCGTGTGGTGCGTGTTCGAGCCGCGATCGGGGAAGGACCTTCGAGTCGCGTCGACGCGCACGTGTGCCGTGCCGTCATCAATAAATCGAAACCGTTTTCGGACGGAAAACGGAAAAGAAACACCCGTCGAGCGGGAGTGAGCGGGGGACGACGCGCATTTCGGTGTGATTTTCATCGTAGTGGTATTTTTTTCTTCTTGTACCGGCGTCCTTCGGCACAAGAGCACAGGATGGCCTTCTTCAAGAGCATCTGGAAAAATAGCTCCAAGCACAAGAGTGAGTATGATGGGGAGCTGAGAGCGAGTGGGTTCGGGCAAAGGGGCAAGAAATAATTGTACGATGATCGAGTTTAAATGGATTTGTGCGAAATGAATTGCGCACAATGGAGGAGCAATAGAGGTGTTTTTTCAATAGTTTTGTTTTACACTGCGATAAAGGCAACATTTGATGTCAATGTGTTTTTTGTTTAATAAAATTAACGAAAAAATGGATTAAAAAGTAATCAAATTTTTGCAAAATATTACTTAACATTTTGTTGGGACATATTCTTGGCGAAATAATCTGAACAATTGAACAAATCAGGTTTTCAAAAGAATCCAAATAAATAATAATGAAATTTATTTGATTTAACACCTTTTTTGTATTTCATTCAGATATCATAACACCGTAATATCATTCTGATATTATACCTGAACATAGTATGAACGTTCACGAAACGGTCTCATGGTACTGTAATAAGTTGGCTTTCCTATTTGAATTAAACAAAAAAATCATTTGAGCTGAGGGAAGCTGTTCATTTGCAACGACATTGAAATCCTAATGGGAAAGGAATTATGTCAACCGGTACTTTGGTATCTGTGCAATCGATTCATCTCTGTCTGGAAGGGGTAGACGAATATAATTTTGAAACAGCAAGGCATCAGATGCAGAGGTATATAAGTATCCCATTTCCAGACAAGAGTTTGTAGTGAATTACGCAAAGACATTAAGGCAGCACTATTTACGTAAAAGAAAAACAAAGACTATAGCTCTTGTTCTGTAAAGAAAAGAGATAAATAAAGGCAAGCAAGCATATGCAATATTGTAAATAAATTATAGAAATGAAAAGTATAAAGACAGATCTCTTAAGAAAGGAAAAGGACATTAACAATCACTATACAAATTGTACTAAATTTCCTACGCTAATTCCTACGCTGCATATTTACTACCGGGTATGGTTTGTCGACTGGAACTGAAATTGCAACGGGTACATGTCCGAACCAAGTATTGTTCTGAATCCGAATCCGGAACAGGCCCAGGTACAGTTTTTGAAAACAAATGAAATCGGGAGCTATTTTTGGATCAGTATGGGTTCATGATCGGTTCCAGGACCGGTATGGGTTCAGCATCAGTTCCAGGTCTTTTAAGGGTTTACTTTCAGTTCCAGGACTGGTATGGATTCATGAGTAGTCATGTCAGTTCCAAATCCAATATGGGTTTATGATCGGTTCCAAGACCGGTATGTATTCATGATAGGTCCCAGGGCAGGTTTCATGATAAGTTCCAGGTATATCATGATCAGTATTGGTTCCTGGCTCGGTTTGGGCTCAGTATCGGGTCCTGAACTTGCATAGGTAAACAATAGGTTCAGTGCGGATCCTGCAGACATTAGGTCTTGTGCAGTTCTTGAACTAGAAAAGGTGATGTCAGGACCAGTATGAGTTTTGGTTTTGGTTTTAGGACTCTTAAGGGGTGGTCATAAGTGGTTCATTTTAATTGGGTTTCGAGGCTATTGTTTTCGGTGCACTCTTTACAGTAAAGGGAATATTTGGAATGTATTTGCGTAGCCCTGTAACCCTGCCAAATTAACTAGTTCATCATAGCAGATAATTCCCAGCAATCAAGACTCATGAATTTCCAATATTCAAAACAAATGCAATTGGATTTGATCAATCCATATGAGAATGTACATGTTGTGGAAATCGCTCTTAAACCAAATTAGAAAAAAAATCATTACAGATCATTGAAACAAACATAATTAAATTATTTGCAAAGGCTTATTTTCATTTTGGACACCGCTTAAAAGATTTATACGAAGCTAGCCTAATTATTCCAGCCATTCTCAGACAAGTTATCCATAGGCCTATATTAAACACGGTATTGAAAAATAAATATCATTCTACAAACTACCAAGGCTATTTCACCTTGTTTAACGATCGACAGCGTCTAACAATATTCTTACAAGAAATTAGCACACTCGCTTCAGTTTGCAAACCTCCTAAAAGGCTCTTCATTAAAGCAATCAAACACACTAGGCGCACATTCCCTTAGCGCAGTCGTGCTAAAACTTGCCCACCTAAATCGGTTAACCTGCGAAGTGAACCGTGAAATAAACCGTTTGAAAAGATTTTAGTGCAAGGCTTTAATGCGCTACCGTGAAGAAGCCGATGATTACACACGATCGACGCATAACGCATACAATTCCTCCTATCCAAACCGCGAATGGCATTTCGGGGTTGGTTTGCTGCACCTTAATGGCGCATTAGTGTTGCGCTACACTTTAATGAATTGAATGTTTGTGCTTTTCGCGTCACCGTCGTGTACCGTCGTGTTCCGCGTGTTCTGGGAGCGAAACACTTCAATTCGCTTGTCGATTTTTGGTGGTGGATCTCAGTTGCATACATTGGTCTCGATGTGTGTCGGGGTGGTGAATGAATCAAATGATCGGATGCAGCAGCATACAGGCGCCGGACTGGGGCGGAAAAAAAGGGGGTAACATAACGTAACCGCGCGAGCCGGAACGCTTCAAACTGCCTCCTCTTTTTTGGGGGGGTGGGTTGACCAAATGATTATGCGTTCGAGTAGGAGATGATTGCCTCGACGGATGGGTTCATTAGCGGACATCTTCCCCCCACACACACACACTGATACGCACAGTTATCCGGCTTTTCTTTGGTGCTGCCCAAGCGGCATGCCGTTCCAAAACAAAAGCATTTGTTCGTCTTCAATTCAAACGCAATCATCAATTGAACGGCTAACGGCTGGAAACAATCGGCACCGCCAACGAGGGGAAAGCTGCCCAAGCGTTGATCGGAGGAAAACGATGGCTTGTCTGTTGGACATGAATCATGGAGGATCACGCATGGTAAACACACAATAACACACAAACCCAACCACAGCCAGTACAATCGGAGAGTCGCTGGCCCCGATAATACACAGCCCGGTCCGGTTGTGTTGTTGATGGTTAAGGTTAACTGAAGCTTGTTCACCTTTTGCACGGTTGCGGTTCCACTGGCGGGGCCCGGTTCCTACTTCAGCAAACAGATTTGCCCAGATGAATGTAACCTATCGGCAAACGCACTAGAACTGGATGCACAATGCTGTGCTGGGGTGCATGACTGCTGGTGTTACCATGGGCAGATGGGTTTGGGTGGCTGGCTGGCTGACTGGGCAAGAATTGCTTATCGGAGCAGCAGCCAGCAGTATCTGCATCCTCGTATCGTTCGAATTTTGGGGTCAGCGGAAATGCAGTTCATTAATCTCGTTTTTTTTTTATTCTAGAACTATCATTCACCGGCATGTGTTACAAGATGAATTTAAAACAATTAAAGGTTAAAAAAGGTGCCGCCTTTGAAGTTAGACGCCGTGTCATAAGCGACTTGATTCGTGTTTCGTGATTTATGATCCAGGGGATTCGGGCATGAGAATTTAAGATATGTATACTGTAGGATATAAACAATCAAATAATAGCATTCATTCGCGAATCTTTCACAAATTACGAATCTTCATTTGACAGTTACGGTTAATAATTAATTTTGAGGCTTAAAAACTTATGTGATTTAAGGTAGGGTTAATTATTTTTCAAAGTTTTATGAGTATTCAAGAACAATTCGTAAGATAAGAGTATTTCTTGTTTTATAATTTTCAAGATTCAAGATTTGGAATTGGACCGTATCAGTCCGTTTTTCCGTAAAAAAAATTCAAAGTTTCCCAAGTTGTACAATTTTTTTTGTAAAACATCAAGATATTTAAATCTTGTAGGATGGCTCGGAACGATAGAAAGAGTTACAATTCGTAGATGTACATGGAAAATGTCAGTAACATGTGTTATTTTAAACACATTTTCGTTTATTGATATTACAATCTGTTCCCGAGTTCCGAGGAATCTCGAATAATGAGAATTTGGTGATACGCGGTTTTCTAAATGTGTGAGATTGGTGCAATGTTGTGCCAACAGTTATCAAATACAATATAAATTCCTTTTTTTTTTAGCTAAACCCATTCAGTGATTTTCTCAAGCTTCACTCGAACAAGTGGAGCGCTTTTGCAGTGATTTGCCCGAGTGAGGTACGATGAGTTCCTCGGAACGCATCAATCGCGTAACTCTGGAATTACGCAAGGAAAATTGTTTTTTTTTTTAATTTCAAGTATAAATTCATAATATAGACATCCTAAAAAGGCATAAGGATAAATTGTGAGGTAATTCATAATCATCCATGAGTTTTTTTTTCATAGGTTCTCATAATTTTAGGACCCTTTCTTGACTCTTTCTGCTGGGAAGTGAACTTTGTGTGACGTTAATTGGACCCTACGGCACCGTACATGGCGACATGCTAATTTGGAATGCAATAGGAATTTCTGATGTGCTTGTCCAAACAATGGTGCTGCAGAGTCCAATTCTCGTGACATAAAGTTCCCTTCCCGTCGTAAGAAACAGTTACAAAAGTGTCCCAAAATTATGAGAGCCACTGTAAAAATCCTGCTCCATTAATGCTCCAGAGGTTTCAATCCCAAAGAATGAAGTCAAATCAATTAAAGTATCGTGTCGTGTGGCAAGAGAGACTCAACATGATACGCGAGATCGTGATAAGACGTGATTGCAGTAACACATTTTACAGGATGTGCGTTTGAGTCTTATCCATAAATACACCAAGCCCTACTTTCAACATCCTGAAGACTTTCACCTTGCGCAGTTTAACTCAACTGCTATCGTTGATTATAATCATAATTTGCATATTAACAGCTTTTAAATTGGTGATACAGTTGGATCGACAAGTGATCGACAACGACCTGCCCTAAAAAGAAAAGTCGATCCACACTCTATCTATAATCGATCAAGTTTTCCATGAAATGGGAGATATCCCCCATTCCATTCTTCAACAAAGTCATTGGTGGCGTGTCCACTATGGAGCTGTCTTAAAGGTCTCTCAGTTACTTATCATACCAGCTTCAGCACCAACAGCATAAATGTGCATGTTCTGCTCTGAAGTTGCTGCAGCTGATATTGCTTATGCAACACGACCTGGCCGGGCTGGCAGGAGCAGCACTCTATCAATCTTCAATGTCCGGCACCGGCCGCGGACTGGCGCGATTGCAAAACGGTGTGTGTGTGTTTGTGTGTGGTTATCATCATTAACGGCGGGTGTCAGGTTTTCTATGTGCTCTGATGCTCGGTGCGGGCGCCAATTTTGCACTGAAAGCGCCAATCTGACGGACCTGATTTGATGGGGGGCTCGGTGCTCGATAGCGAACGGGAGCGATAGCCAAGCGACAGGTTGTTTAATATTCCAACCATTATCGTCCGTCCGATGTGGCAACACGGAATGTGGTTACTTGAATTTTTGCAAACAATTTAAAGCGAACATAATTACATCGATTTTGCTTGTGAGCGCACAAAATGACTAATTGCATGAACCTGTCTTTCCCTTTTTTTTCTTGCAGAGTTGTGCGAGGAGCTTGCGTTAGCGAACAGTATTCGAGATTTTTCCGAAAATCACGACGAACTGGAGGACGGTTCGAACGAAGCCATCAGCTACAGCGTGAAGTACCTCGGCAACACACCCGTCCCTACTCCGCGGTCCGAGAATGCTACGGCAGAAGCGGTCAAGAGCATCATAACAGCCGCCAAGGGTTAGTGTCAACTTGGGAATTCCACAATCTTCTGTAAGCTAATCCAATTTCAATCCATTCTCTCCGACAGGTAACAAGAAGCTGCAGCGCGTCTCACTGTCGATCTCACCGAAGGGTATCGAGATGATCGACACCGGTACCGGCGAAACGCTGCTCCAGGTGTCGATCTACCAGATCTCGTACTGCTCGGCCGACGCCAACCACGATCACGTGTTTGCGTTCGTCGGCTGCACGCTCGGCTCGGAGGCGGAGGTGAAGGAGATGTGCTTCCGGCGCACGGCGGAGGAGATCAACCTCGAGGGACCGCTCGTGTGCCATGCCTTCCTGTGCCAGAAGCGCAAGATGGCGCAAACCGTCACGCTGACGGTGGCGCGCAGCTTCGAGCGTGCGTTCCAGATCTGGCAGAGCAAGCAGTTCCACGCGGAACGCAAGCGCAAGGAGCTGGAGGAGCGCATGGAGCGGGAGCTGCGCGGTAGCCAGGAACTGGTGCGTAAAGCTGCATCGAACGAACCGAACGGCAGTGGCGGGCAGCAGCGGGATGAGAGCGAATGTCGCAGCTTGCTGATCGATTTTAACTCCGAGCTGACGGAGATCTGCTCCGACGCGCACCATCATCGGGAGCTCCTGCAGAACACTTGGGTGCGTTGCCGTTAGTGTTTACCCGTTTCGTTATCAACTAACTTATTGGGCCTGTTCATTCTACTTGCAGGTATCATTTGAAGATGATCAAAAGCCACAAGAGTTTCTCGCGGTGCCAACACTATCTTCCAACTCCGGCTGGAGCGGGATGGCCATCTGCTCAAACTGAGCAACCAGTCGCGCCTCCGGACTACAACCACAACAACGCCAACAACAACAGCAACAGAATAGAATTAGAATCATCATGCTAAGCTTCATGTTGCGTTTGCGTTTTGGATGGGAGTTTGGAGCGATCAGTTTACAAATGCTTTGAGAGTTTTTTTTTAATATTATTTTCGAATTTTGCCTTCTTTTGTCGTCAAACAACACAACAAGTTCGATTTAGATTAAGAGTGCTACTAAGCTATCGCATACATTGGGGTTTAGTCATTATTTGGGTCATATTCAAGTCATACTTATGGTAATGTTTTGTTTACAATTCTCCTTTTTTTAAAGAAAGCGCCCTCTGTGTCCCGATTGTCCCATATTTGCATTAGTTTGTGATATTTTAAATAAAAAAAGACAATTCAAACAAAATGAAAATGTGTCCTTTCGTAGTAATGATGTGGTAAGTAGTGATGGGTAATCCGGAGCGGAGTCATGGATCAACTCCGACTACGGTGTGCGAAATATGAATCCGACTCCGGATGATAGCCGGATGAGACACCGGATCAGCCCGGATATGTCCAGATATGTCTGGATCGATCTGGATCAGTCCGGATCAGTTCGGATCAGTCCTGATGAGTCCGGATGAGCCCGGATGGGTCTGGATGAGTCTGAACAAGTTCGGCAGCGTCCGGGCGAATAGTTCAGGTTGACGTTGCAATTGCTAATTCTCAAAATGACTGTCCATTATCATTCAGACAATTATTGGTAAGTCTGACTCCGGAAAAGAGAGTATTTACCCATCACTGGTGGTAAGTAGTTCACAGGAGTGATTCGGATTACAATTTATGTAGCATGAAAAGTAGAAATACCGTTAAAAGAAATTGAAATTCAAATGGACATCGCTTTTCTACAATGGCTGCAGAAGTAACACAAAACGTACGCAGCCAATTCCAAGAACACGGTGGTAGCGCTGAGAAATAAAAAACGTAAAATAATGATAAAATCCGTACATTTTCCGTAGAATCATTTCACAATTTCGTGTGCTTATAAAACAATATTTAATCAATTAATTTGTAATGGTATTAATATATAAAATTGAAAAAAAATTAAAGATAAAATGACCAGTGAGCGCCCACTATTCCAAACCAGCTGTCAAACTGGCGAGCGAAGATAAACAAAACAAACCGACTAGGAAGCCGCAATGGACGGTACGTGTGCTCACGGCAAATGTTCCCTTTTTTAAGTGTAATTTACCTTCTTACCAACAATTTCACTGTGCTTTCACAGAAAACAAAGACGCCAGCCTGCTGGTAATCGTGCTCGATACCAATCCCTCCCAGCGCATTATCCGCGAGAAGCCGCACAACCTCACGCAATGTCTCGACTCGATCGTGGCGTTCGCGAACGCACACCTGATGCAGAAGGCACAGAACAAGCTGGCAGTGTTGGCCTGCCATCATCATGCGACGTAAGAACGGCACACACTATGTGGTGCTAGTGTCCTGTAATTAAATCGCCCTATAATTCGACCCAAATTTTGCAGCCAATTCCTGTACCCAACACCCGGCAAACCGCTCGACATCCGGCAGGTCGACGGGCAGTACGAAGTGTTTACACTGGTGGAGAAAACGATCAAGCAGAAGCTAGCGCACATGATCAACACTGCGCCACCTTTAACGACACCTACCGAGTCCCTGCTGGCCGGCAGCATGTCGATGGCACTCTGTTACATTGCACGGGTAACTAATGCTGCCCTATTGCGGTGCAATTCTGCTTACATTCACAGAGCTTTTTCTCACCCTTTTTTCAGATAAATCGCAACAAAGCACCCGGTTCGAAGATTAACTCGCGTGTGCTGGTCGTCACCGGGAGTAATGAGTGTGCCTCACAGTACATGACGTACATGAACGTGTTTTTCACCGCACAAAAGCAGGGCGTGGTTGTAGATGTTTGTGCCCTCGATAAGGCGCTCAGTTTGCTGCAGCAAGGGTGCGATATTACCGGCGGGCAGTACCTTCGGCTGGAGCAGCTGGAGGGTTTTCTACAGTATCTTTTGGTTGGTATAGCAGTACCGATACAGGGGTTGAAAGTGCAATCAATAACGAACTTACGTGCTTTCCTTTTCCAGTGGGTATTCCTGCCCGATCCGCAGATGCGCTGCAAGCTCGTCCTTCCGCCACCGGTGAAGGTGGACTACCGTGCTGCGTGTTTCTGCCACCGCGAGCTGATCGACATCGGTTACGTTTGCTCCGTTTGTTTGTCCATCTTCTGCAAATTCAGTCCCATCTGTACCACCTGCCAGTTAGTGCTGACTTCTATATTCATCAAATTATCGAGTGCTAACATCATTTTCTTTCACTTTCAGTACCGTCTTCAAAGCACCGGCACCGATCGCAGCCAAACCGAAGAAAAAGAAGCTTAAAGCGTGAATCTTCATTTACTCTCGCAGGCTAACAATAATAAATGCAGCCTCACCTATACATCTATTCTCACTCTACTACTACTCATTCCGAACCATTTTGCAGATGTACATTGGTCCGAAGTTGGCGGGCAGGAAGGGAAGCACAAGCTGCCCGTACTTGAGTGTGGTCGGGTTTGCAAATTTAAAGATATCCGTCAGCGGTTGCATCATTAGGCTTAGATCTCTGAAAGCAGGAAAATGAAATTATTATTTAATTCCTTTTTCTCTGCACGATTCCAAGCGTGCCTTACTTGATCGTAACGGTCATTCCGATCTCACTGAACACGTTGCTCAGCGCCATATGCACCACACCATCGTTCTGTACCGGGCTTAGGCTGCACGTGGAGTACACGAGCGTTCCGCCGGGTCGCAACAGCTTCAAACAGTTGCCCAAAATGCTCGCCTGCAGTTCGGGCAACCGTAGCCGCTCCTTCACGCGCGACGGTTTGAAAATGTTGTTATCGTTCTCCATCACCGAGTGGCGATCGTTCGTGCACGGTACGTCCACCAGCACCCGATCGTACATCGAGTACTCCTGCAGGTTGCGCGCATCGGACTGCGTGATGAAGCAGCGCTTCTGCTTCCACTTCTCGTCGAAATCGTACAAATACTGGCGCATCAGCTGGCGGATTCGGTTGCAGCGGCTCTCCTGCAGATCGTTCATTACCATCGTGCCGGGGTGCAGGGTTTGCAGCAGGAGCAACGATTTGCCACCCGGTGCCGCACAGGCATCCAGCACCCGATCGCCCGGCTGCACGTTGAGCGCTAGCGGGGGCAAACAGGAAGCTCCATCGAACAGGAAGTGCGACAACACCCCCGTGCTACACTTGCGGGGACTGCGGAAGGTGGACACGTTCGCCCGTTCGTACGTGTACAGGTGCAGCTGTTCCGGGATGGTGAACGATTCGTCCATTTCGATTTTGAGCGGGAAATCGGTACTGTTGCTGTAGTATTTGTAGTGTTCCGACTCGAACACGTAGTCCTCCATGCCTTTAAGCTTCGAGGCGGGCACAAACTCGTGCAGTGCCGCTGCCGTACCAACAGCCGGATCGACCATGCGCTGGTAGTCGATTTCCGAATCATCCTTCAAGCTTTTGTCGAGCGATTGCTTGTAATCCACCACCTTTGCTTCCGCGGAAGAATCGCTCCCACTGTTCGATGTGCTCAAGCTGCTGGGAGCTGCACTCGGATTGGCCCGGTACAAACTGTCCGTTTCCGAACGCTCCTGATTCGCCTGGAAGGCGGCAACGCGGTCGCCCATCTTGAACACTTTACCACCGGCGGCCAACTGTTGCTGTTGCTCTTCGCCGTTCGCCAGTGCGCTCTTGCGAGCCAAGTAAATGTCCCGGAGGCTTATTGCCCCGTCCGATTGGAGTAGCCGGATAGTGTCCTCCGTGTCGCCGAACTGGTTCACCAGTGCGATGTACTTGTGTTCGCACTGCAGCGCTATCCGGACGCTTTTCCATCGTGCCCCAAACACGGAGCCGTAGAAATCGTCAAAGTTTTCCAGCGCCCGGTCCTTGGGGAACTGTTTCTTTCGCAGCTCGGACTGGAAATGCAATTTTAATGAAGGGGTGTTTTTTTTTATAAAGTTATTGTTGCAGTGTCCACTTACCCAATGCGTTTTTGCATGCCGAAAGCGTTGTAAAATTAAGGGTAGCCGGTGAGTCGGTCGCAGCATGCTGAATGTTGACAGTTATGTAAAAGCCGCTGCGGGTGCTGTAAACAATAACAAACAGCTTCCCATGTGGTTGTCAGCAGTGTTGCCAGCAAATCGATTTTACGAATGAACACATTTGTATGCTTTCGTTTATTTTTATAATTTAGGGTAGGGTAACTGTACCAGTTTTCGGCAGGCTAGTGCAGCAGTTTCACAAAAATTGCTCACACATCAATATTTTTCATTATTTTTCTTGAAAGTGTTGTTATTCTGGTTGATAAACTATCATAGTATGTTACAATATTTTTTATTTGCCGGTTCAAAGCCCTTTTTCATAAATATTCGTGAAAATGCAAACATTGATTTTGCTCCTATTTTCGGCAGTTTGTTC
>SIXB01001149.1:0-46428 GCA_007018985.1 Anopheles bwambae | reverse complement strand
CCTTTTTACCGCACTCTGTAGCTTCTCAGTGTCGCTCTCAGCTCAGTCTCCCTGTCTCTCGTTATTCTTTCAATGGTTACGTTACGTTACGCTAGAGTGTTGTGTTTTGTTATGCGTTACTTTCCTGTCGCTAGAGCAAACGTGTTCTTGTGGTTGTTGTTCTTTCTTTGGGGGTTTTTAGGCTATTCTACCGTTTGTTTTTCTTCTGTGTTTCTTTGTGTTTTATGTTGAATGTTGAATAACAGGCATCTGCCACTAATCTACCACTAAGCGCTAATTCAATCAGAAGTACGTTTGAGTTCGATTTGTGCTGTTTGATTATTGTGGTTTGATTATTTCTTTTCTTACCTCGAATTTTGTAACATATAACGTCCTGCTTGCCTTGCTTATGTGCATAATGTAAAGGAATGAACCGTACTCTAACCTGCATGAAGGATCTTCCGGACTGAGCTGCCCCTTTTAAACTAAAAAAGAAAACATCTAATTAAACTATTTTCGAGTCCAATATACGTTCAGTATAACGTTAGGTTACCGTTTTCTCCGAAAACACTCGATACTTTAGTCGACAAGATAGACAGATGAATGTTATAGCGTCTAGAGATGATTCGTTTCGTACTCTAACCTAATTTTTCGTTCTTTTTTTCTTCTTTTTCTTCATTCACACATGTGTTTGTTGCGTTGTTGTGTTCTCGTATGCCTTTCTTTCCTTTTCGTTTTCATCCCCACTACCAAAACTGGACGACTCCGACCCTGCAGCAGTTGGCAGAAGAAAAGATGACAGTAGCACACGCGGCTACCGAGATGGCGGCATGCACTAGGCGGAATCGATGGCCATTGCCACTGCCGTTCAGTGTCGTGCCGTCCTGTTCCACGAAACCACCAAACGTGCCAGCCAGCGCCTGTCTGTGAATCTCAGAGTCTCTTCTGAACCATCAACAGTACGTATCGTGTGAACGCCCGCAAAACGCGTCAAGGCCGTACCAGCAGCAGCAAATCTGTAATAACACACATCCATACACACGCTCAAATGCCTTTTTTTTTTTTTTGCTATGTCCAAAACCGTTGTGTGAGATCTCATTGTGACCGTACGGCTGTCGAACCGAAGCTGAAGTGAACGATCCTCCTGTCTATATACTGTGTCGAACTGAATCCTTTCGATCAATGCCCCCGGCCCAACTTAGTGCGTTTGTTTGCGTTTTGTTTGGTTCTTTGGTTTTGTGTTCCGATGTGTTGCTGCCTTTTTATTGTAAGTGTTTTCGCTCGGTCTTTTTCGTTGCCCATTACATTTACACACACTACAAGCAAGCTCTTACGTCAACAAAATCGGCTGACACAATCACTCGGCTTGAGCTGGTTTTTACTGGGATATTCTTGATGCTTAAGGTTTCTTTTCATTTATTTTGTTTGTTTGTTGAAATTGATTCGAAAAACGTCTTTCAAACTGTGGACCCATTTTAAAACTATTTTCTTGTATTGTGTTGGTTTTATTTTGGTTTTTACTGTAGCTGTTTGATTGTTGTGTAGTGTAGCGTGTTTGTTGCTTGCTCGAAATTGTTGTATTTTTCTATTAAGTTACGTGTAGAATCGAATGCTTAGCTTAGTTTTAGGTGATGTTTTTGTTTAGCACAATATTTAAATAAGATTTCCTTTTGAGTGCTCCCACTGATGTAAGATGATATGTGTGTATTAAGTGCAAGATATTGTAAGAAATTAAAGCAACAATAATAATTGCTAATTTGCTTGTTTGTGGTGAAAATATTGCGCATTTAATAGACTATCTCGCATAATGCAACGAAAAAGAGTTTTAAAATAACGAACACTTTTTCATTTTTATCGCTGACTGCAAAGTGCAAAAATATTGCATACTGCTAGGCGGAAAGTAGTCTTTCCCCCCTGAATTTATCATTTTCATTTTTTGCTGAGGTTTTTTAGTTGTATATTTTTGAAAAAAAATAAAAGTGTTTTATACGATTACACAAAACGATTGCGCCTAAAAGTATGCAATGTGCATGTATGAATAAATCTCTCAATCTGTGTCAATTGCTTCTCTTTCTCTATTTGTCTTTTATTTTCTTTAATAAATAATTGCAAGCTTATAACATGTGCTTTATAATTTAAGAATAATTTTGCATTGAACAGACTGCCACTGGTGTACATTCAATCGAAGTTTTGAGACTTTTGCTTCAAAATCAATGTATTGCCACTTGTCATCTTACATCAACATTTCAAACCTTCCAACAAATCGATTAATATGTGTACATTTTTTGCCTACATAAAAAGTTGTTTTGCTGAACCTGCCGCTTTCACGAACGCTCTCTGCTTTCTTTCTCCCTTCTCATGCTCTGTTTCCGACGCTATTCGACCGATTTGCTCCGTTGTCCAATCGCCTTCCATCGTTCCTTCCCAACTGATCCTTCCTACCAATCCTTGTGCCGTTCATGTGCGTGCTGTATGCTTGCGATTTGTTGCTGGATACTCACACCCCAAACAAAACCCCTCTTTATCCTGTCCTATTCCTCTCCTTTACCCCCATCAATTGCATTGCTGTTATGTAATGGATGTTTGAATGTTGTTGGACGTGTGTTGGACGCGGGCCGGATTTGGGGGAACGGTCACCGACCAAAACAACCCCATTACACCCCACAACTACACCCCCATTGGAGCAGTAAGTGTAGCTAATGCCTGTCTCACGCCAACAGCGCCCAACAGCAGTAACCACACGCTGCAGATCGAACCGATGCAGACGCGCCGCCGAAGCGAAGGTGATGCGGCCGGCACGCGCAAGCGCAACGACAGCGGTGGCTCGATGGCGATCAGCAGCACCGCCACCACCACGACGACAACGAGCGGCAGTACCAACCAGAGCGGCCGGCACAACCACCATCACCAGCAGCAACAGCAAGGGCAGCCACAACCAGCGTCCAAGGGCGATCTGCTCGGGGCCGGACTGGACGCACGGATCGCCCGGCGCGTGTCGCTCGACTCGGCGGAGGCGGCCGGCCACGGGCACTACCTCAAGTGCCGGTACCCGCGGTGCGACGCCACCGCCACCCTCGCCGAGGCCCGCAAAACCTTCAAGAGCTGCCACAACTGTTCCCATCTGTACTGCTCGCGCGAGTGCCGCCGGGCGCACTGGGAGCGGCACCGGAAGGCCTGCCTGCACTCGCGGGTGTCCGCCCTGTGCCGGCTGGTGCTGTCCACGTGCAAGGACGACGCGGACACGCTCCGCCACCTGAGCGTGCTCGCGCGCCGGGGCTACTTGTCGCAGGGGCGAGGTGTTGTTAGAATACTGTTCCGCAGCCCGGAGCGGGCCGACTCGTTCATCAAGCAGGGCTTCCAGTGCCTGGGCGAGGTGTCGTACGTGCGCTGGCCGGACCTGCTGCCGGCCGAGATGGGACCGGAGCTGTACTCGGAGCTGCTGAAGCTCAGCACCGAGTACAAGCCCGATTCGAAGATGCTGCTCTACGTCGCGATCTGCGTGGTGTCGGAGGCGCCCGGCAGCGCGACGGCCCCGGTCAAGTGGGAGCGGCAGCTGGTGTCGCGGTGCGCGAAGCTGAAGCTGTGCCGCACGGTCGTGAGCGAGATCGCGAGCGGACCGGGGGCTGGGGAGCGGCCGGGCCCGCGCCCCGATACGGTCGGCGATGTGCTCGTGCTGTCGTTCAACATCCTGTCCAAGACGACGCAGCGGGCCCGGGAGCAGGTGTCGCAGAACGTGCAGACGGTCCTGCGCCAGCGGGGCGTCAATCTGCGCAAACACTACCCGGAGGTGTACCAGCGGCTGGCCACCTTTGTGGAGGGCAGCACCGATCGCTTCCTGCCGGTGACGCTGCACCCCCGGGACACCGCTACCGGGCGGTCGTTCGTGTGCATCGTCATGCCGAACTACGGCGACACGGAGCGGGTCCAGTTTCCGGTGTCGGAAAACGGGGACGATCGGGTCGTGACGGTGGACGTCGGGGCGGATCTGGGGGACGATCTTACCAGCAAGCTTTAATGCAGGAGGGTGTGGGAATGTTCTCTCCAGGGTGGGGAAGAATATGTGAGTAAAGTGTTTTTATTTCGTTACCCATTAACACATACAGGTAAGAGTGCTGCCGAGGGCGCACGCATGGTTGAATATTCAGTTTTAGTACTCTTTTTAGTACATCTCTTAGTATACGTTGGTGTACTCAGAGAGAGACGCAGACACACAAACATATCCTTAGTATGTCCAAGAGGAGTGAGCTGGTAGATTCGTGCAGTCTCTTGGATGAGAAGTTGTCGTTACCAATATCCAGTTTAGTCCTCTACAGTGCTCCTCGTTCGTGGGAAAGCAATAGGAGGCGTTTGGTTTATAACGAACACTTCCAGGATTGCAATATGCTATGGTTAGTGCGCATTATGTTTGTTGGGCTTTGTTTTCACAACGGTAGAGCAGACAAATGATGCTCGATGAGTAAGCTCTCGCTGCGTTAAACAGCTAGAATAAATCCCCAAAACACCCCTTTAGATAGTAGAACAAAATACCAAAAGTGAATAGTATTAGTACATAGTAATCTTCCTCTCTTTACTAAACGCCAAATAATAACACACCACGTACGACTTTTATACCCGTAGCAGGAGCATTAGGATATTGACATGAGCTTCTGTAGCTTAAATGAATATTGCCCTCAAAGAACTACTTTAGTACACTAATTGTACTTAACTCCAACAAAAACTCCAACTAAATCTAAAACAATAATTCCCATTTTCTTCTTCCGCTTAAGTGAGCCATCTAATCTGCCAAGTCTGTTTTAGCTTTGCTGTTTTTTTTTCTTTCTAATCATACTTGTCTCTTGTCGTTTGTTCTGTCTCTATTGGAGCCCTTTGTGAGCATTACTTACTATCCTAGTTACTAAAAAATGCTAAGGGATAATAGATATTTGTTTAAATAATAGTAAAAAGTACACAGAAATAGTCTAAATTGGACAGATGTGAAGAGTGAAAACAAATCAGTTTTGGGATCAATTTCCAAAATGTTCATCTACGTGTGTTCTAGTATGATTAGGTGAATGGAAGTTGAAAGCAAAGTGTGTAAAAATCTCTACCAGAGTGGCATTGTCCACCTTCTTTGGTATTCTTTGAGCGAGCAACAGCGAACCAATTTATTCAAAATTGATTTTTTTTTCAATGGAGTCTTCAATATATTCAATTTTAATTCATTTATACTTCTTCAATAGATGAGAGCGGTTCTGTATGTTAGTTGACTCGTTTTTGGAATACATGGACAGCTAAGCTATCTCTGTCAGTTTCGTTTAAGAACCTCCCAAAAGAGCGTGAAACACTGGCACGTTTTAACGTTTCAGCATTGCTGGATAAGCTTTTGTTATACTAGTGACTTTCCTTTGCTGTTTGTTAATATCTCAAACTTCTCCTCATCTGCTTGTTCACAGAATCCATAGTCGTAAGGCGTTGGATTCTTTTTTTCCAACATTCTGAAGTCTACGTCTAACGAAGAAATCAAGGTTTAAAAATATCTAAAATACATAGTCTCACTTTACTCTTTTTGATTCTTGATATCCACATTACAGCCTGTCAAGTAGGCAAGATACTTAAGAGCTTTGTCATTGTTAACGCCTCAGAACCTTGTTTAAAACAACAGAAGTTTGAAAATGCCCTTACAAAACGCAAGACATTAAAAGGACAGCAAGAGTCATTGTATTAAGTTCGAGGTTCTCTATCATAAATTCTCTTTCAATGTTAACTTTAGATATTGAAATACAGTCTTTCCCCAAGTTACGCGACACTCGAGCTACGCAAATTTTTGATTTTGACAGTTCATATGTCAAATCAGTACTATTTTCTGCAACTATGGTCAAATGCAATATAATTTGAACTATTGTTGAATGTTTAAAATCACTAAAACCATAGAAATAAATCTAATCTTCTATCTTCATTTCTATTTAGCGTAACGTCCTACGACGACATGCCATGGTCCATTGTTGGCTTGAGCCTATTACTCCACGACGGGCATGTTATTGAGTCATTAGAGTTGCTGACTATACCACGGAATCACCCCTAATCTTTGAAAGGATTTGTATCAAATTTGTATTATATGTGTAATTTAGGGCTTGAAAGCACTACATGCAATAAAAAAAACCATTTGTCAACAATATTTTGGCTGACAAACGATATATTTGATATACGCGAAAATCTGAGATACGTCTCCGGAACGCATTATTCGTGTAACTCGGGGAAATACTGTATCCAAGATAAGTCGTTCTGAGACATCTAACGACTAAAGATATCTACACACCTTGAATACATCCAAAGACGAGATAATCAGCCTCTAACTGACTTCCTTGTTTCAAGAGGATTAAAGAAGCAAACACCAAAGATCTTGATGATTGCATAATAAACTGAAACAATATGCTACAAAATTACTGGAACGATCCTATTTGACACGATTCTGAATTTATACATTGATTTCAGACAATCCTCCCATTTACTCACACTGCGCACACTTTTCTCTTTAGACCTCTCTCCAGTGCGTAAGAATCGGCTCCTGTTTGAAGTCTCTTGCAAGACGTCTTTAGTTTGATGTTTCATGTTTGATATTAATCTCGTCTATTGATTTAAGCGCTACTGACGACATTGTAAGGCGCACGATCAAGCTCGTACATCGGAACACTCGCATGTATAGAGTAGCGTCGTTTAAGGATGCGTTTGGTTTGGTTTTGTTTTCTCTGCCCACCGTTCCCGGTTTTGCACAACCCTTCATTATTCTCTCGCATTCAAAACAAACATAAACACACTTCCCTAAACGCGATCACTTGCTATTCCAACAACACTTCCCGCACGGCGACCTAAGTAAGTTCCTCTTTCATACAGAGTCCCCAAAATCCTCTCGAGAGGGAAACCTCTTCGTTCAGCTTACTCTCTCCAATCAGTCAAGTATTTACTGTGTATAATGTTGTAATGAATCTCATTGCACCTGCGTGGTGGTGTACGGGGTGGACAACTGCCGCACCGAGTCATGGCATGGCGTCTCGCGGTTCAGTCGCCCAGTCGGTAAAGTGGTCACTACACTACAAGCAACCAACAACACACAACGTGCCCGGCGTGCTTTCGACGTGCAGCAATGGTATGGATGGGAACAGTGCAGCAGCCAGCGTCAGTCGGCGAGGAAGGTAGTGTCAGTAGGGTTCGACAAGGAGACACACCAAATACGCCTTGTACGCCTTCGCAACATCACCACAAATGGACGTTTTCACTGGAGGGAACCGTTTCAGACGAGGCAATTTAATAGTAATGACATGAGAAGCGCATTGTTCCTTACCAGAAGAAAAAAAACTTTGGACTTTTTAAACATGTAAAAGCTATCAAAACAAATATTATAAGTTGAAGATCGAACCGACGGAATAACAAATCAAATCACACACGCTGGACAATAATATCAAAAAAGAGATGAAAACATTACAAACAAGCTTTTGAAACAAATCATTCAACTGACAGAACAAAATTGAATACTCTTTATTCCCCTTCCTGACCTAAAAGCACCATTGTGTAGCTTTCTCATCTATTTAAACCCTTTAAAACTAGAAACCCCGTGTCTTTAAACCCTTAACGAGAAAAAAACAAGCGAATGAGCCTCGTGTGACTATCTCACTAACATAAAACTTAAGAACATAAAGCAGGAACAACAACACAAACCAACAAATCTCGCTTCTGCTTCCGCGTTCCATTCAAGCCCAAGCCAAACTAAAATTAAGAGCACTCTAATGCTTACACGTAATAAACGAAGCAAACTAAGCAACGCCGAGATGAATGCTCTTTGACACAGAAACAGAAGGCAACCGCCATCATTCGCTTTGCTTACTCGCTGAATCTGCGGCCGACCCTTAACTTTTGTCACCTTTTTTCACGTAAACAGATAACGTGGTTTG
Organism: Anopheles bwambae; assembly: GCA_007018985.1. Classification (NCBI taxonomy): domain Eukaryota; kingdom Metazoa; phylum Arthropoda; class Insecta; order Diptera; family Culicidae; genus Anopheles; species Anopheles bwambae. Next base: position 38,524 of record SIXB01001149.1, on the reverse strand, counting down.
ATTTCGTGGGAATGTGTGCGTGAAACTGTACACTCTATCATCATTAACAATCCAATATTTAATAAATGATAGATGTAAACGAAAGAGAACACTTACCAAAGGAAATTGTGAACTATGCTGTGTGTTAAAATCAATTGAACTGGAGAATGTTGGAAAGGGTTCTATAACAACTCAAAACCATTTCCAACGCGGGCATATGTTTTTTTTTTATTGTTTGTTTTATCTTTTTCATTTTTTTGATAGGGTTAAATTCAAATAATAATTTCACACACAGCTCAGTTGATCGAAAAACTGCTATCTGAAAGCTTATTTAGTTGGAACGAAATTGAAACAAGAATGCTGAACTAATAAATAACAAAACTCTTAAGCTAAAGTGTTTCCGACGAAAATAATCGTTGCGAACACAAGAAAGCAGAAAAATAAATGTAAGCCAATGAGCCCAAAAACAACAACCAATGGAATAGCGCGTACATGTATTTGGATATATTGTATTTTACTATTATGATTATTACTTAATGGATAAGCAAACGGACAAAATATAATACTGTTGTTGAAAGCCCTGTAATTTGTGTGTTTCTTTGTGAAGGTATTTCTGAGATTTTCAAAATACTAGAGTTCATTATTTGGTGGTAAGTAACAATCTAATTGTAATATTCATTATTTAAGTCGTCAAAGCTGTAAGTCTGTGACACAGCGTGAAATGTGTGCTCTTTAATTGCATCTCAGCTAATTTTTAGAAGATCTGTAGCCAGAAAATAAGAAATGAATATAATTCAGAAGGTTCTGCCCTTGCACCATTCGATTACCTTTTCATCACATTGTGCAGACATAATTTTAAATAGGCTTTTGGCATTTATAGGCATGGATAACCTATCATCGTCGTTATACTTACGGAATTTGCACGTGTGCAATACCAAAATAAAGTATTCAGAGCATCTTGTTTTGAGTTTATTTACAAGATTTTTGATCCCTCATTCCAAGTTTACTTTATTTCTTTCTTCATAAATTACAACATTAATTAAAATGCAACAGTAATAATCTTTTAAGTAAAATTTATTAAATTAACTTATCCTACACCTAATCTAGCGTATACCAAACTATTAGACTCAAACATTTCAATTGTATTTCATAGGTAATAGCACGAACGTCAAAGTACAAAAATGAATGAATGATTTGTTTAATTTTCGTAAAATATTCTATTCGTTGATAGTTTACGTTTGAATCAAGTTGCTTAAGAGTTTGAGTCTTATTCATCTTAAAGTACGTATTTATGCTATGATGTTTAAATGCCATTTGTAATCTCTCTTACCGTCTGGTCTCTGTAACTCCCTGTGTAACGATTACATGCTAATGCTAGTCGTAGGATTCTTAAATACCTTTTTCGAATGTAAAAGTAAAGATGATGAAATCTGTAATGTACACAACTCGTCTAACTAGAAAACAATGTTGATCTTTTACTATGAAATTATTGATCAAAAAGCATACAATTTTCCTTCTAACGACATGTAAAAATGAACATAGCAAAAAAATTTAAAAGGTAAAACATGAATTGAGCGAGCAGTCTCTGTAAACTACAACTATTCTTTATTTTAAGGCCAGAAATTTCAAGCCATAAAAAAGAATAGAAAATTCCACCAATGTAGAATCGAACATGCCAACATACTAGTTGAGAGAGGAAAAAAAAACTTCAAATTACAATAAAATATGATTCGGAAGGCTTCGGGACGGTTTGTAAAAAAAAACCAATGAACTCATTCAATTGTTTTAATTTTTTTCGCAATCAAGAAGGACACCATATATACCATTATATTATACCACCATTATATCTACCATTATAACCCAAGAGATATTTAAAAACAGATATCGACTTTTCATCATAGATATACTCTTTGATAAACATCTCACAATTACCACTATGATTCAGTCGGAAATGTTTTGTTAAATTTGTTTTAACTATTAATTTCTACGCCTTGCTTTATCCTTCCGATGTAGCATAATCGCGTTAAGATAGCATCTGGAGTAGGGATGTTTAAGTATTATAAAAAAAATCCATAACAAAACAGGTAGGACAACTTATTTTTCCTCTTTGTATTGATCAGTTTGACTGAATTTGTGCTCAATATTATACTGTTTTTACGGTCAAATTCATTCCCTATACGTTATACGTTAGGTTAAATATTTCATTTCCTTTCTTTTTCAAATTGATGTGCATCGAAAACAACTGCGTAAAAACATTTTTTCTGGTCAGTTTTTAAGTGTCGCTGTGTCGAATTATGAAAGAAACTCAACAATTTCTTGCGCTTTGTGTTCAATTGCAATGCGCCGCAATTTATTCACTTTTTCAACCGAAATTTGTTTGAGTGATGCAAAATGCTTAAATAATACAAGCATGCGTTCTTTTGCACAATACTCTATGATGGAAAAGAAGTCCAATTCATTAAGAGGAAGGAAGAAGTCAAACTGTCTTTCTTTCAGCATTTTTTTCTCCCACTTCTTTGAGAAGCTCTTTTCCAATTTGCTCGGTGGCCGAACATTCAAGTAAGCACTTTCCATATAGGTTTGTTACATGTAACATCATTTTCAAATTATTAGAAGCTATTTGTTGCTTTAAAACATTTTTGTCTACTGTAGCATTACATTGAATAAATTTTTTGATTAGTGTTTTATTTTTAGTGACGAATGCATAATCTAAGGCACTCCAACCGAACAGTTCATCTTTCACATTGATTAAATCTACAGCCATCTTTTCCAACAACTGGTCGATGATATCTACTTCTTTATACGCAGCTGCCAAGTGTAATGGTAAACGTCCAACCGCATCTTTCTGATTGACGGCAGCAGGATTGTTGGAAAGTATCTCAAGTACCTGTTGTGATGATCGATTGAGTATAGCCATGTGTAGTTTACATTCATGAATTTGCTGTAAAACCACTCTATCGAAAAAGTATCGCATTACAAGAAAATTGTCCGTCCAGTATGATGTCGACCGGAAAAAGGATACTTTCTTGAATCGATCCTTGCGATCGAACAGCCAACAAACTGCAAAGTAGTTCGCAAATATTCCATGACAGAATTGAGGAATACCATCTCGCACTCCTTGTATTATTCCCGTGAGCTCTGAAGCCTGAGCAATCTCCTGTAAGCATTGCTCACCATCCCGTAGTTCATCGGGCGTTAAAATGTCATCTCTCGTGGGTTTATCAAATAAAGCAAACATTGCCATCAAACAGACCTGCCGTTTGTTCAGAATATTCTTATATTGTCTGTGTTGATTCGGAGAAACAGTCACAGCGTGGCAACCAAACAAGTCTGGATCAAACATTTTTGGCAAAACATCAAACAATTTCGTTTTACAAGCTTTCAGAAAATAATGAAATGCCTTAGTTTTCCACTCATCCGTTGTAAAGTTCTTATTGAAGGCAGCGTAATGAAATGCACTCCATCCGTTTGCTGAGTTTACAACTAACGGATCAAATCCTTTGGCAATCAAGCAGGGAAACATGAAAAAGCATCCTTTTTCAACGGTAAAGTGAAGAAGATTTCTCCCTTCATCGTCGATACTGTGCAGATCGGTTGATTGATCCAGGAGATATTTGAATGCAGACATCGATTTCTTAAGAAAAACGTGACCATATTTCGGTAACAATCGCATAATGTTCCGAATAAGTATGTCCCGGATGATTGTGTTGGTTTTTCGAACAATGTACTTCAGCACCTCCATGTTTCCTACCAATACTGCGCAAATAAGAAGAGTTTCAATTACATTCTGTTCAACGAGCCTGTCATCTCTATCAGTCATTAGCGGCCTTTCGTTATTTTGAATACAGCAGGTATCGGGAAACTCTAATGGATGAATGCATGGATCGTCACAATCATCTTCAGCATCACAGTGTACTTCTTGAATGTCTTCCAATGTGTGAATATTTAGTTTCGAGCAAAGTTGTGGAAACAGTAGGTTAAATGCTTCCGTATGTTTGCTTATAATGGCCAACATAATCATTCCACATATTGTGTCATCATTAACTTCTGTAGCAAGCGAACTAATAATTTCGTTCACAATAATCTTTGCACTATCGAAAGCAACATAATGGATTATTATATCTATCAACTTATTTGATTCCCCTTGCAGAATCTTTTCGCTTGATTGTAACACCATTTGTTCGAATATTCTATACATTGTTTCTTTGAGAGTATGCTCCAAAACCGATAAGCAATCCAGATCATATTGATCTGTAAAAATATCAAGGTGTTCTTCATTCCACTAATACTCTACCACTCTTCGGTGAAAGCTTTCCGCGGTCATTTTGGTATGTTCATGTGCCTCTAAACTTTTGCCACAGAAATATGCATGATCCATTAAACTACTCAAATTGTTCGAAAGTGTTTGTTCAAACAAGGTATTCTCATCAACTGTCGCTTGATGCTTTAAAAGAGTGTTGATGAAGATCTCATGATGATAGGCAAAAGCATAATCTAAGGCACTCCAACCGAACAGTTCATCTTTCACATTGATTGAATCTGCACACATCTTTTCCAACAAGAAGTCGATGACATCTACTCCTTTAACCACAGCAGCCAAGTGCAAAGGTAAACGTCCAAAAGCATCTTTCTCGTTGATAGCAGCAGGATTGTTGGAAAGTATATTTCGCACCTGTTGTGATGATCGATTGAGTATAGCCATGTGTAGTTCACATCCATGATTTTCCCGTAAAACCATTCTATCGAAATAGTCACGCATTTGACGAAAATTGTTCGCCCAGAATGATCTCGACTGGAAAAAGGATACTTTCTTGAATTGATCCTTGTGATCGAACAGCCAACAAGCTGCAAAGTACTCAGCAAATATTCGATGACAAAACTGAGGAATATCTTCTTGGACACCTAAGACAATTCCAGTCTTTTCTTTTCCCTGAGTTATTTCTTGAATGTATGAAGATACATGAAATTTATCTTGTTGTGTTAATATATCTTTCCTTTTCTCTTCATCAAATATGACAAGAATGGCTAGTAGCCCAAGTTTTTGTTTGCGCTCCTTGTTGACTGACAAAGTTTGTTGTTGCAGAGCAGGAATAAGTGACACTGAGTCAGTTGTGCCACATTTATCGGTGTTCAATATCCGTAGCTTTTGTTCTACAAAATGTGTTATTATATGAAATTCATCAAAGTGCTCCCGATCCAATTTTGTTGCGTTCACGGTTCGTCGAGATAAATCGACACTCTCCTCAAGTATTGGTAGGAGCATTGAACATCCCATGTCAAGAAATAAAGGTATATGCATTAGTTCTTTCATACATTGTTTACCTTGTCTGAACATCACATACAACATCCGATAACGGTCGATCTTGTTGCAATCCTTCCAAACAGTTGAGTTACAACTGAGATAATTGTACATGAACTTTATTTTCTCTTCCCTTAAAAACGGTTGCATCCTATAAATGGCGCAGTTTTGGAACGTTTTCTTTAAATCATCCATGAAATTGTATGGTCTAGAGGAAAGATACAACTCTTTAATTCCAGAGAAAAGAGCAAGTTTGCCCAAATACGCCATCACAAATTCTTTATAAGTAGGCGCAATTTCATCAAACCCATCAAATAGGATAATAAATTGTTTAGCGTTGAGCTTTTCCTTAAATAATCTCAACTGAAGCATTTGTTCTATAGCCAAGGGCAATGTGTTTGCTATGTCATTATCGAGCACCACATTTCCATTTGAAACTGTTAGAAGTTTTTTCCATTTGTTCGGACTGCTTTCTAATGTTTTTAACGGATTGAATGTTTGCAGTTGTTGTAAATAGAGTTAGGTGAAAAAGACGAAATAGGATCCTGATAAGCGTTGTATCATCCATTGATATAAAGTCAGATGTTTTCAATTCATTGAAATCAACAACATAGTTCAAAGAAGTCATCCGAATCACACACAAAGAAGGATCGTTACGAGATAACTCCAACGCAAGCCATGTGAAAAAGGTGGTTTTACCACACCCAGCGTCATCCAGAACGATGCACACTTTGGATTGATCACTAAACTTGGAAACCATAGAGCAGTTAGATTTATTTTTTGGATTAATGATTGTCTTTAACTTTTTAATTGTTCCCCTCAAAGGCTTGATTGAACTGTCAAATACTAACCCATCTTCCAGAAACTCTACGCTGCTACTATCACTGTCACTGTTATACGAGCAATCCAAAAAAAGAGAAAAAATGTCAATATCACTGTCACTATCACTGTCATACGGATCATGATAATTAGTATATGAATTGGTATCACCACCATCACTTTTATATGGTTCTAGAGTACGTGGAATATACCATGAGCTGATAGTTTGAAAACTCTTTTCATTTATGTTTTCATCCTTCTTATGACCATATCTGTTTAACACTTAACATAAAAAGCTCAACGAATCCTCTTCTCGTAAAATCTGCTTGAGAGCGATTGATGTTCCAAAAAGATGCAACTGTTTATATTGCTCGTATAACTGTTCCCTTGACTCCTTTGTAAGATCAATAACAAGTAAACAATCTTCGGACGGATCATCTTCTGCAATTTGTTCAACAACGATGACTTTCGTTTCACTATCTCTAGAATATATCTTAATAGTGGTAATAAGTTCGTTTTTCAATTTGCCAAGAATCGTTATAATAGTGCGAGAAGATAGACCAACGTCATAAATAAACTTCATCACATCAGAAAGGACAGTACACAAGTTGTCTTTCGATTGACCGTCTGAACAGTCTACAATTAGACAGCTGTAGCCAAGTAGCTCTGCCGTTTGTTTTACAATTACTGAACTCATTTTTATGTTAGCTGAGTTACGATATCGATAAAAACTATAAGATGGCTTATAAACCTTATCATACAATTTAAGGGTTTGGAGAGAGCTCGATTTTAAAGTAATGGTTGAATACATATTGTTTTTGCTGTCTAAATACTGCTGTGTAAACTTTTCAATCTCACAGTAATAATCGTTTACTTTAAGCTCTATGAACTTTTTTTTTATATCTTCCAAATTTATATCATCAACTGGATTTTCTCTCAGAGCCTTAAGAAGCATGTAGAAAAATTTTTCAAACTTATCTTTCTTATCATTTACCCAGGCTGGCATCAGCTCAAGTGCTTGTGCCAGCAGCTGTTTGTCATTTTTAGTGCCACATAATAGCAGAAACTCGTCACAGAACTTTTGGATAATGCGGTCAACTTTTGTATACGGCTCTTTGTCTTGTGTGTTTGGCAAGAGTTCCTCAAAACTGCTTGCTATCAAGATGTTTTCCGCTTCTTTGTTCTCTTTCTGTACTTTTGATTTGTTATTTTTTGTATTCAATAACAAATTCTTAACTATCCTAATAAGTTCTGTAGCAACAGTAGTTTGGGGCTTTTCAATAAACTTGTTGCCTGAGTTGACTTTTTCTACACATGATGCAATCAAATTGCTATACAGTTGGAAAATAAAACAATCGTCGTCGTTGATTTCATCACCCTTTTTTATATAAGATGCTAGTGTTTTTCCTAACGCTTCCAAACTAACTTTTCTTAGCTCATCTTTTACATTATTGTTAGCTTGGTTAATAGCATACAATTTTCCACCAATTCTGTCAAACAAAGGAAAGATGTCATCAGTGCGTGGCTGTGCGAATGGTAACATGAACGTAACATCATCACTCAGTGGTGCGTTGGTACACAGAATGTATTTATGGGAAGCTCCCAAAGTGTCTACATCCTTGCGTTTTGGATAGTGTTCAAGGTATGACACAAAGTAGGCAGGTATTGAAAAGGGACCTTTTGTGTTACGTCCGTTAAGTAACTCATTTTTAGTAATTGGCTTCAACTCCCCCACTGGATCTTTATGTTTAGCTTGAATGTAAACAGTACCTTTGGATACCATTGCAATTTCGTAGTACAAAACTATGTCGTCGAATTTGCCGCCATCTTTATTTTCCATGGTGAGTTCAAATTTTGATAATTTACCCGACAGACAAAGAGAACGAAATTTTCAGGCGAGGGGTAGGTAGAAACACGCGGTGGGGGTCCGGCCCAAGCACGGATCCGAAGTCCGTTGTTTTGGGCTGAGAATAAAAAATGGCGGATGGAGCGTTACCACGGAGAGAATGCGCTCTCTTGCTTGCCTTTAAAATACACGAGGCGCTCTCGCTGTAAAGAACGCTCGCTCGCGCTGTTTCATAGTATTTTCCTCATACCCCTTCCTTCCCGTTTCTTTCGGCTTGCGCAGCACTGAACTGGTACCCCCTCCCACTTGATTCCAGCGAATTGCGCTGCGCTGGACTGACACCCCCACCCGCTCGTTTCTTTCGTAGCGCGCTGTGTGCTTTCCTTCATTCGGACTTGGTGCACCCGAATCAAAACAAAAACTTGAACACATCAAACTTGGTTTATATTTAATCACTTTTATTGCAAATAAAGGGGCATTTTCACACATAGCTTCACACAATCTTGCCACAAAATCACACAAATTCTTAATATAAAAAAATCGTCGTATTTCAAAGAGCCGTCAAACTGCGTGGATCCCGTTGTTGATGTTCGATACAGCAAAAATAAACATTGAAATAAAGCAGCGCAAATCACACATTTAAGATAAATGGTGAAAGAAAAGCGCAGCTTCATTTCAATGTGCACAACACTTCAACACTTAGCGAAACTTCGATCGCCCGGGACTTAGGCTAACACGCGCGCGGCCTTTCATGGCGAACGCTTGAGCTGAACTGACGATTTCGTGTCGTGGCAAGAAAGGGAGCGCACAGAGGAACACTCGCTGCACTAGTGCGAGCGAGACACCGACACCAGCATGCCGCTGCGAAAAAAACCAAACTGAGCGTGCAGGCTGAAAGTGAACGCACACATTCACACATGTGTGATTGTGTGAGTGCAAAAACTGTGTAGAAACCAAAACACGCTCGCGCCTCCGCGTAATTCCGCGTATTTCCAACCGTCTCCCCCTGCTTCTACATGCCCCTCGCCTGAAAGTCGCACACTTTTTCATTCTCATTGCTAGTAGGGAATTGTACTGATTTGACACATCAATTTTAAATTGTCAAATAATTTCCGTTTTGATCGAATGTTAAAAACTATTTCAAATGGTTTAAAACTGTTTTATTCAGTAAGAATCATATCTACTAATTTATAAAGTAACTATAACCTCCCCCTACTTGCAAAATTACACGAACATTAGAGATATTTTAGCTGGAAACCACGAGATTCGACTTACGCGGAAATTCGAGATACGCGGTAAATTGTGGCCGTTTTCGGTCCCCATTAATCGTGTATCTCGGGGACCGCCTGTATTACAAAAATATCCCTTTTCCTTTATTTCTATTTACAGATAAACCAAACATGCCTGCTCAAGCGGAACAACAGAAAATGGTAAACCAATCTGAAAATATCGCTGCTAATAATTCTTCATATCATGGTATGTTTTACCACTTACAACTGGGAGTGATTATATTGCTTCGAGCTTTCAGTCTACACCGTGTACGTAAATTATCAAAATTTGAAATCACCATGGAAAATAAAGATGGCGGCAAATTCGACGACATAGTTTTGTACTACGAAAATGCAATGGTATACAAAGGTACTGTTAACATTCAAGCTAAACATAAAGATCCAGTGGGGGAGTTGAAGCCAATTACTAAAAATGAGTTACTTAACGGACGTAACACAAAAGGTCCCTTTTCAATACCTGCCTACTTTGTGTCATACCTTGAACACTATCCAAAACGCAAGGATGTAGACACTTTGGAAGCTTCCCATAAATACATTCTGTGTACCAACGCACCACTGAGTGATGATGTTACGTTCATGTTACCATTCGCACAGCCACGCACTGATGGCATCGTTCTTTTGTTCGACAGAATTGGTGGAAATTTTTATGCTATTAACCAAGCTAACAATAATGTAAAAGATGAGCTAAGAAAAGTTAGTTTGGAAGTGTTAGGAAATACACTAGCATCTTATATAAAAAAGGGTGATGAAATCAACGGCGACGATTGTTTTATTTTCCAACTGTATAGCAATTTGATTGCATCATGTGTAGAAAAAGTCAACCCAGGCATATACAAGTTTATTGAAAAACCCCAAACTATTATTGCTACGGGCCTTATTAGGAAAGTTAAGAATTTGTTATTGAATACAAAAAATAACAAATCAAAAGTACAGAAAGGGAACAAAGAAGCGGAAAACATTTTTATAGCAAGCAGTTTTGAGGAACTCTTGTCAAACACACGAAACGAAGAGCCGTATGCAAAAGTTGACCCCATTATCCAAAAGTTCTGTGACGAGTTTCTGCTATTATGTGGCACTAAAAATGACAAACAGCTGCTGGCACAAGCACTTGAGCTGATGCCAGCCTGGGTAAATGCTAAGAAGGATAAGTTTGAAAATTTTTCCTACATGCTTCTTAAGGCTCTGAGAGAAAATCCAGTTGATGATATAAATTTGGAAAATATAAAAAATAAGTTCATAGAGCTTAAAGTTAACGATTATTACTGTGAGATTGAAAAGTTTACACAGCAGTATTTCGACAGCAAAAGCAATTTTTATACAACCATTTCTTTAGAACCAAGCTCTCTCCAAACTCTTGAATTGTATGATCTTGTTAATGAGTCATCTTATAGAATTTATCGATATCGTAACTCAGCTAACATGAAAATGAGTTCAGTAATTATAAAACAAACGGTAGAGCTTCTTGGCTACAGCTGTCTCATTGTAGACTGCTCAGACGGTCAATCCAAAGACAACTTGTGTACTGTTCTTTCTAATGTGATGAAGTTTATTTCTGACGTTGGTCTATCTTCTCGCACTATTATAACGATTCTTGGCAAATTGAAAAACGAACTTATCACCAATATTAACAAATATTCTAAAGATAATGAAACGAAAGTCACCGTTGTTGAGCAAATTGCCGAAGACGATCCGTCCGAAGCTTGTTTACTTGTTAGTGATCTTACAAAGGAGTCAAAGGAACAGCTATACGAGCAATATAAACAGTTGTATCTTTTTGGATCATCAATTGCTCTCAATCAGATTGTGCGAGAAGAGGATTCGTTGAGCTTTTTATGTAAAGTGTTAGACAGATATGGTCATAAGAAGGATGAAAGCATAAATGAACAGAGCTTTCAAACTATCAGCTCATGGTATATTCCACGTACTCTAGAACCATATGATGATGATGATGATGATGATGATACCAATCCATATACTAATTATCATGATCAATATGACACTGATAGTGACAGTGATTCTCTTTCGTCGGATTGCTCGTATAACAGTGACAGTGATAGTAGCAGCGTAAAGTCTTCGGAAGATGAATTAGTATTTAACAGATCAATCAATCCTTCGAGGGGAAAAATCAAAACGTTAAAGACAATCATTAATTCAAAAAATAAATCTAACTGTCCTATGGCTTCGAAGTTTAGTGATCAATCCAAAGTGCGCATCGTTTTGGATGACGCTGGGTGTGGTAAAACCACTTTTTTCAAATGGCTCACGTTGGACTTATCACGAAACGATCCTTCTTTGTGTGTGATTCGGATGAGTTCTTTGAACTATGTTGTTGATTTCAATGAATTGAAAACATCTGACATTATATCTATGGATGATACAACGCTTATCAGGATCCTTTTTCGTCTTTTCCAATTAACTCTATTTACAACAACTGCAAGCAGTCGATTCGTTAAAAGCGTTGAAGAAATTAGAAACCAGTCCGAACAAATAGAAAATCTTCTAACAGTTTCTAAAGGAAATGTGGTGCTCAATGATGGCATAGCAAACACATCGCCTTTGGCTATAGAACAAATACTTACGTTGAGATTATTTAAGGAAAAGCTCAACGCTAAACAATTTACTATGCTATTTGATGGGTTTGATGAAATTGCGCCAACTTATAAAGAATTTGTGATGGCGTATTTGGGCAAAGTTGCTCTTTTCTCCGGAATTAAAGAGTTGTATCTTTCCTCTAGACCATACAATTTCATGGATGATTTAAAGAAAACGTTCCAAAACTGCGCCATTTATAAGTTGCAACCGTTTTTAAGGGAAGAGAAAATAAAGTTCATGTACAACTATCTCAGTTGTAACTCAACTGTTTGGAAGGAATACAACGAGATCGACCGTTATCGGATGTTGTATGTGATGTACAGACAAGGTAAACAATGTATGAAAGAACTAATGCATATACCTTTATTTCTTGACATGGGATGTTCAATGCTCCTACCAATACTTGAGGAGAGTGTCGATTTATCTCGACGAACCGTGAACGCAACAAAATTGGATCGGGAGCACTTTGATGAATTTCATATAATAACACATTTTGTAGAACAAAAGCTACGGATATTGAACACCGATAAATGTGGCACAACTGACTCAGTGTCACTTATTCCTGCTCTGCAACAACAAACTTTGTCAGTCAACAAGGAGCGCAAACAAAAACTTGGGCTACTAGCCATTCTTGTCATATTTGATGAAGAGAAAAGGAAAGATATATTAACACAACAAGATAAATTTCATGTATCTTCATACATTCAAGAAATAACTCAGGGAAAAGAAAAGACTGGAATTGTCTTAGGTGTCCAAGAAGATATTCCTCAGTTTTGTCATCGAATATTTGCTGAGTACTTTGCAGCTTGTTGGCTGTTCGATCACAAGGATCAATTCAAGAAAGTATCCTTTTTCCAGTCGAGATCATACTGGACGGACAATTTTCGTCAAATGCGATACTATTTCGATAGAATGGTTTTACTGAAGAGTCATGGATGTGATCTACACATGGCTATACTCAATCGATCATCACAACAGGTGCGAAATATACTTTCCAACAATCCCACTGCCGTCTATCAGAAAGATCCTTGTGGACGTTTACCATTACACTTGGCTGCTGTGGATAACGGCGTAAATTACAGTGTGCCCATTTCCATTGAAAAGTTGTTGGAAAAGATGTCTGCAGATTCAATCAATGTGAAAGATGAACTGCTCGGTTGGAGTGCCTTAGATTATGCTTTTGTCAGATTTCTAGAATATATTATCGGTAGTCTTTTAGATCATAAGGCGACAGTTGATGAGAATACCTTGTTCAAACAAATAATTGCAAACGATTTGGATGATTTATTGTGTCATGCAAGATTATATGGCATTCATTTAGAGGGACATGAACATACCAAAATGTTCGCGGAACGCTTTCACCGAAGAGTGGCAGAGTATTTTCTTGACGAAAAACGACTTGACTTATTTACTCCCCTGGATGATCTGAAGCACTCATCAGTTGTGAAGTCAATCATTAAACGGAATGCGTATGGATTGTTCGAACAAATTGTATTACAATCCCGAGCAAAGATTCCAGAACATAAATTCATTGAGCTGTTTCAAGAAGCGTGTTATAATCGAGCATTCGATATTGCAATGATCATAGTGAGTGAGTTTAAAGTTGCTCTTCCGAAAGAAGTTGCGAATAAAACAATCATTGAGATTATTAAATGTGCCATTGAAAGAACAAATATGAAAGCATTTATAGAACTCTTTCAACATCTATGCTTGGAACAAAATATCGACACAGTGGAAGACATAGAAGACATGCACTGTGATGCAGAAGTTGATTGTGACGTTCCATCCATGAATGTGAATGAGTATCCCTCTACATGCTGTATTCGAAACAACGAATGGACGCTTATGACTGAAAGAGATGGCCATCTCGTTGAACAGAATGTAATTGAAACTCTTCTTACTCTTGCAGTATGGGAAGGAAACACGGAGGTGGTGAAGTACATTGTTCGAAAAACCAACACAATCGTCCGGAACGAGCTTATTCGGAACATTATGCAATTGTTATCGAAATATAATCATATTTGTTATAAGAAATCGATGTCTGGATTCAAATATCTCCTGGATCAATCATCTGATCTAACCAGTATCGACGATGAAGGGAGAAAGCTTCTTCATTGGACGGTGGAGAATGGGTGCTATTTCATGTTGTCCTGCTTGATTGCCAATGGATTTGATCCGTCGGTTGAAAATAAGGCAAACGGATGGATTGAATTTCATTACGCTGCATACAGCAAGAACTTTGCAACGGATGGTTGGAAAACTAAGGCATTTCATTATTTTCTGAAAACTTGTAAAATGAAAGTGTTTGATGTTTTCACAAAAATGTTTGATCATCACATGTTCGGTTCCCTCGCTTTGACTATTTCTTCTAATCAACACAGACAATATAAGAATATTCTGAACAAACGACAGGTCTGTTTGATGGCAATGTTTGCTTTGTTTGATAAACCCGCGAGAGATAACCTTTTACCGCAAGATGAACTACGAGACGGTGAGCAATGCTTACAGGCGATTGCTAATGCTTCTGAGCTCGCGGGAATAATACAAGGAGTGCGAGATGGTATTCCTCAGTTTTGTCATAGAATATTTGCGGATTACTTTGCAGCTTGTTGGCTGTTCGATCACGAGGATCGATTCAAGAAAGTATCCTTTTTCCGATCGGCATCATACTGGACGAACAATTTTCTTCTAATGCGAGACTTTTTCGATAGAATGGTTTTACGGGAAAGTCATGGATGTGAACTACACATGGCTATACTCGATCAATCTGAACAACAGGTACGTGATATACTTTCCAACAATCCTCCTGCCGTCAAACAGATAGATGCTTTTGGACGTTTACCATTACACGTGGCTGCTGTGGTTAAAGGAGTAGATGTCATTGACCAGTTGTTGATAGAGATGTCTGCAAGTTCCATCAATGTGAAAGATGAGCTGTTCGGTTGGAGTGCCTTAGATTATGCTTATGCTTATCATCATGAGAGCTTCATCAACACTCTCTTAGAGCATCAGGCGACAGTTGATGAGAATACTTTGTTTGAACAAACAGTTGCAAACAATTTGAGGAGTTTATTGGATCATGCACATTTATGTGGCAAATGTTTAGAGGCTCATGAACATACCAAAATGACCGCGGAAAGCTTTCACCCAAGAGTGGTAGAGTATTTGGTTGACGAAAAACGCCTTGACATATTTGCGCCCCTGGATGATCTGAAGCACTCATCAGTTGTGAAGTCAATCCTGAAACAAAATACGTTTGGATTGTTCGAACAAATTGTATTACAATCCCGAGCAAAGATTCCAGAACATAAATTCATTGAGTTGTTTCACGAAGCTTGTAATAATCGAGCATTCGATATTGCAATGATCATAGTGAGTGAGTTCAAAGTTGCTCTTCCGAAAGAAGATGCGAATAAAACACTCATTGAGATTATTAAATGTGCCATTGAAAGAACAAATATGAAAGCATTTATAGAACTCTTTCAACATCTATGCTTGGAACAAAATATCGACACAGTGGAAGACATAGAAGACATGCACTGTGATGCAGAAGTTGATTGTGACGTTCCATCCATGAATGTGAATGAGTATCCCTCTACATGCTGTATTCGAAACAACGAATGGACGCTAATGACTGAAAGAGATGGCCGTCTCGTTGAACAGAATGTAATCGAAACTCTTCTTACTCTTGCAGTATGGGAAGGAAACACGGAGGTGGTGAAGTACATTGTTCGAAAAACCAATACAATCGTCCGGAACGAGCTTATTCGAAACATTATGCGATTGTTTCCGGAAAAAAAGCATGTTTGTCATAAGAAATCGATGTCTGCATTCAAATATCTCCTGGATCAATCATCCGATCTAAACAGTATCGACGATGCAGGGAGAAATCTTCTTCATTGGACGGTGGAGAATGGGTGCTTTTTCATGTTGCCCTGCTTGATTGCCAATGGATTTGATCCGTTAGTTGCAAATTCGGTAAACGGTTGGAATGCATTTCATTACGCTGCATACAGTAAGAACTTTGCAACGGATGGTTGGAAAAATAAGGCATTCAATTGTTTTCTGAAAACTTGTAAAATGGAAGTGTTTGATGTTTTCACAAAAATGTTTGATCATCACATGTTCGGTTCCCTCGCTTTGACTATTTCTTCTAATCAACACAGACAATATAAGAATATTCTGAACAAACGACAGGTATGTTTGATGGCAATGTTTGCTTTATTTGATAAACCCACGAGAGATGACATTTTAACGCCCGATGAACTACGGGATGGTGAGCAATGCTTACAGGAGATTGCTCAGGCTTCAGAGCTCACTGGAATAATAAAACGAGTGCGAGATGGTATTCCTCAGTTTTGTATTGGTTCTGTTGAGAAATACTTTGCAGCTTGTTGGCTGTTCGATCACAAGGATCAATTCAAGAAAGTATCCTTTTTCCGGTCGACAACATACTGGACGAACAATTTTCTTCTAATGCGAGACTATTTCGATAGAATGGTTTTACGGGAAAGTCATGGATGTGAACTACACATGGCTATACTCAATCGATCATCACAACAGGTACGGGATATATTTTTCAACAATCCTGCTGCCGTCAAACAGAAAGATGCTTTTGGACGTTTACCATTACACGTGGCTGCTGTGGTTAAAGGAGTAGATGTCATTGACCAGTTGTTGCAAAAGATGTCAGTAGATTCAATCAATGTGAAAGATGAATTGTTCGGTTGGAGTGCCTTAGATTATGCTTTTGCTTATCATCATGAGAGCTTCATCAACACTTTTTTAGAGCATCAGGCGACAGTTGATGAGAATACCTTGTTTGGACAAACAGTTGCAAACGATTTGAGGAGTTTATTGGGTCATGCACATTTCTGTGGCGAATTTTTAGAGGCACATGAACATACCAAAATGACCGTGGAAAGCTTTCACCCAAGAGTGGTAAGGTATTTGCTTGACGAAAAACGACTTGACTTATTTGCGCCCCTGGATGATCTGAAGCACTCATCGGTTGTGAAGTCAATCCTGAAACGGAATATGTATGGATTGTTCGAACAAATTGTATTACAATCCCGAGCAAAGATTCCAGAACATAAATTCATTGAGTTGTTTCACGAAGCGTGTAATAATCGAGCATTCGATATTGCAATGATCATAGTGAGTGAGTTCAAAGTTGCTCTTCCGAAAGAAGATGCGAATAAAACACTCATTGAGATTTTTAAATGTGCCATTAAAAGAACAAATATGAAAGCATTTTTAGAACTTTTTCGACATCTATGCTTGGAACAAAATATCAACACAGTGGAAGACATAGAGGACATGCACTGTGATGCAGAAGTTGATTGTGACGTTCCATCCATGAATGTGAATGAGTATCCCTCTACCTGCTGTATTCAAAACAACGAAAGGTCGCTAATGACTGATAGGGATGGCCGTCCCGTTGAACAGAATGTAATCGAAACTCTTCTTACTTGTGCAGTATCGGTAGGAAACACGGAGGTGGTGAAGTACATTGTTCGAAAAACCAACACAATCATCCGGAACGAGCTTATTCGGAACATTATGCGATTGTTACCGAAATTAAGTCATTTTTGTCATGAGAAATCGATGTCTGCATTCAAATATCTCCTGGATCAATCATCCGATCTAAACAGTATCGACGATGAAGGGAGAAATCTTCTTCATTGGACGATAGAGAATGGGTGCTTTTGCATGTTGCCCTGCTTGATTGCCAAAGGATTTGATCCGTTAGTTGCAAATTCAGCAAACGGATGGAATGCATTTCATTATGCTGCCTTCAATAAGAATTTTACAAAGAAAGATTGGAATACTAAGGCATTGAATTATTTTCTGAAAACTTGTAAAATGAAAGAGTTTGATGTTTTGACAAGAATGTTTGATCCAGACGTGTTTGGTTGTATCGCTGTGACTGTTTCTCCTAATCAACACAGACAATATAAGAATATTCTGAACAAACGACAGGTCTGTTTGATGGCATTGTATGTTTTGTTTGATAAACCCGCGAGAGATGACCTTTTAACGCTCAAAGAATTATGGTATGTTTTGCTATGCTTACTGGACATTGATAAGGCTTCAGAGCTCACGGGAATAATACAAGGAGTGCATTGTGGTATTCCTCAGTTTTGTCATAGAAATTTTGCGGAGTACTTTGCAGCTTGTTGGCTATTCGATCACAAGGATCGATTCAAGAAAGAATCCTTTTTCCGATCGACATCATATTGGTTTGACGATTTTCTTTTAACGCGAGACTATTTTGATAGAATGATTTTACGGGAAAGTCATGAATGTGAACTACACACGGCTATACTCAATCGATCCGAACAACAGGTACATGAAATACTTTTGAAAAACCCTGCAGCTGTTAATCAAAAAGATCCTTGTGGACGTTTACCATTACATTTGGCTGCTATGGATAAAAGAGTAGATGCCATCAACCAGTTGTTGCAAAAGATGTCTGCAGATTCAATCAATGTGAAAGATGAGCTGTTCGGTTGGAGTGCCTTAGATTATGCATTCGTCACTGAAAATAAAGAACTAATCAAAAAATGTATCCAATCAAGTGCCACTGTAAACAAAACTGTTTTGATTGAACAAATATTTGCGAACAATTTAGAAAACAAGTTGAAAGTTGCAAATGCTTATGGAAGGTATTTGGTTGAATGTGCATCTACCGAGCAGATAGGAAAAAAGCTCCTCAAGGAGGTGATAGATAAATTGCTGGAAGACAGACAACTTGATATCTCATCCATTATCGAGTTTTGCGCAAGACAAGGGTTGCTGGAGCTATTTAAACAACTTGCGTCTTGCATCAAAAATTTGAAAGATGGAACAATGGCAAACTTGCTGCGTATTGCATTTGAACAAAGTCAGGAAGATATTGTTCAGGTTATTCTTCTGAATAATTTGATGGAATAGAAATGATTTGAACTTTTATTTTACATCGAGGGCAAAATGATGTTTACGTTAACAAGCAATATCTTTTGGATGATCAATCGAGCTGAACTGTGACAACAATAAAGATCGATTCCTAGTTTTCTTCTTCTTCTTCTTCGTCTTCTTCTTCTTCTTCTTCTTTTTCTTTTTCTTCTTCTTTTTCTTCTTCTTCTTCTTTTTCTTCTTCTTCTTCTTCTTCTTCTTCTTCTTCTTCTTCTTCTTCTCTTTGGCACTACAACCGTCGTCGGTCAAGGCCTGCCTGTACTTCTAATGGGTGGACTAGCAGTGACTTATTAATTACCCGTATAGCAGGATAGTCAGTCCTACGTTTAAAGGGAGGGAGGGAGGGGGCATGGACCACTCGAGACTTGAAATCATGACGGGCATGTTGCTCAGTCGTGCTAGTAGACGACTGTACCACGACACCGTGGTAGACAAAAATATGAAGGAAGTAATTGCTGTTTTATTTGCTTCCGCTTAATTAATTAATTTGTTTAGTGATTTCAATGTTTAAAAGCGTTTTCATTGTTATTTAATTGGATTGGAGTTTCATCGTTACATAGACATAACAACCTGCACTTTGTTTGTTTGACAGTCTGAATACAGGAAAACTCTTTCATCATAATTGTTACTTTCATTTTTCGAGTGCTAACAAAAGCCTATTATTCTAACATTATATAAAGGCATATTATTGTCAAATCACGAACACTAGTTGTGGAGAACGTGACAATTTAAATTTAATCAATCATTTTTAACGAACATTTTTCAAAAATCTTCAACCGACAACGGCGATATTGAAATCTAAATGACTCGGTGCAATAAAACAACAGGCTGGATACGAGAGCGATCCATGCACCCATTCACGACGAATAACATAAACAACCCACGCCCGCACACGGCGAACATTAGATAGGGTAAAGCAATAAAACAGGCCAAGCGAGCCAAAAAGGGATTGAAGTAAAAACCACCATGCGAAACGAAGGCTAAAGCGGGCGGACATTTTCATCCTCGGTCCTCGCAGAAAAAGAACGAGACAAGCGATCTAGGCAAAAGAAAAAAGAAAGGCGTACCCCGTAAAATCGGGTTAACTTAGAATGTAAAATAGATTATAAGGATTTTTTGAATTGTTAATAAACACTTGCTATAAACACCAGCCCGTAAAGTCTTTTTAGGCCGTCCACAAGGACAGAGGAGGCGTGGTAGGCCCAAATTGAGGTGGCAAGATGGCGTGGAGGAGTCCGCCATTAAAGCCGGGATAACGGACTGGCAGACGAAGGCGTGAGCGGTTTCGGACACTCCTGAGGCAGGCCAAGATCGCAAAGCGGTTGTAGCGCCGCATAAGTAAGTAAGTAATAAACACTTGCTATTTATTATTATTATTTATTTATTAATCTTCAACGGGCCGTATGGCCTAATTAAGATGTAACAGTTCATTAAAAAAAATACATAACAAAAACACAATTCGCATCGCAATTCACTGCGGCCACGGCAAAAGCCGGAGACGTTCCTTGAAGCACTGAGTCGAGATGTCGAGCAATCCGAGACAGTATTGAAGACAGCCGACATGCGGAACATAGGGTCAGACCGACCAGCGCTGGAACGGGGTTGAGCGAGCCGTACAGTTTCTCTAGACCTAAGTGTTCGGGATGGTGCATAGATATCGACTCGATGCAGCAAAGGTGATGATTCGATAGAGCCATTTAGCAATCCAGCGATGAAAGAACACTGTACATTGCGTCTTCTAACCGAAAGAGGTTCAAGGCCTAGAAGACGGCACCGCGCAGCATACGGAGGAAGATTTAGATCTCAAACTGAAAAGATCAGTGTGTCAGTGTCGGAAGATCTTTCTTTCCTCGTCTTTAAAAGTTGGTACTGTGGTGGGTGGGTGAAAAAGGTGGGTTACTGAACGGTAGAGTATAATAACTTGTATTTATTATTGTGTAGGGTCCGAAAAAGTGGATTAAAGAAATGTGAGTTGCCCCGGTCACAACACTAATGTATGTAAATTTCGACACCACTTTGGCTAGAACGATATCGTTTTAGGTTCGCATCCCGGCTCATCTTCGTGAAACGGCGTTATCGTCTTCGGCTTGGCCTTCTAATTTACGTGTACGTGAATTTATACTACGTGATAACCGTTCAGCCTCATCCCATCCTTTGGCATGTCGCACACCGATGAATGCCCCACTTCAAAGCATCAATGCAGTGCCTATCGATAATATTCCGAAACCGGCAGAGCAAACCATAAATGAAAAGCCAAATAGTTCGTCACCTTGTAATGTGCAACCAATAGTGTGTGGTGAATATATAAAGGTACAAACGCTCAACTTGAGGACATAAACCGGGCTCTGAGCCGACCACACAATCTCCCCACGATTATACGAATAAACGCTCTCTTCTATTTCACCAACCTAAGAGAACGGACGTGAGTAAAACCGCTACAAACTCATCATCCGAAACCCTACTTGGAAAACCCCCCAAAAGTGCATGATATGAAGCATTCACCTATCCCAGCTGATCGCACGGCTCAAAACAATGACGTTCATCATGAACACAGCTCATGAAGTTTACACACACAAGAATCATCAGCCAGTTACTATTCGCACACCAACACTTCATGTAATGGCCACGCACGCACTAACACAACAACTCACTTGAAAATGTTCTCAGTTCGTGATATTAAAAACATTTCGCATGCCAAACTGTCTGACACTGATTTGAAACCATGTGATATACATTTTCACTACCAAAATGTTAGAGGACTACGTACCAAACTCACAGAATTCGGATTGAACACGTTGGACGCCAAATATCACAATTCCATCATCGCTACCCTACTAGCAATGAGAATGAAAAAGTGTGCGACTTTCAGGCGAGGGGCATGGAGAAGCAGGGGGAGACGGTTGGAAATACGCGGAATTGCTCGGAGGCGCGAGCGTGTTTTGGTTTCTACACAGTTTTTGCACTCACACAATCACACATGTGTGAATGTGTGCGTTCACTTTCAGCCTGCACGCTCAGTTTGGTTTTTTTCGCAGCGGCATGCTGGTGTCGGTGTCTCGCTCGCACTAGTGCAGCGAGTGTTCCTCTGTGCGCTCCCTTTCTTGCCACGACACGAAATCGTCAGTTCAGCTCAAGCGTTCGCCATGAAAGGCCGCGCGCGTGTTAGCCTAAGTCCCGGGCGATCAAAGTTTCGCTAAGTGTTGAAGTGTTGTGCACATTGAAATGAAGCTGCGCTTTTCTTTCACCATTTATCTTAAATGTGTGATTTGCGCTGCTTTATTTCAATGTTTATTTTTGCTGTATCGAACATCAACAACGGGATCCACGCAGTTTGACGGCTCTTTGAAATACGACGATTTTTTTATATTAAGAATTTGTGTGATTTTGTGGCAAGATTGTGTGAAGCTATGTGTGAAAATGCCCCTTTATTTGCAATAAAAGTGATTAAATATAAACCAAGTTTGATGTGTTCAAGTTTTTGTTTTGATTCGGGTGCACCAAGTCCGAATGAAGGAAAGCACACAGCGCGCTACGAAAGAAACGAGCGGGTGGGGGTGTCAGTCCAGCGCAGCGCAATTCGCTGGAATCAAGTGGGAGGGGGTACCAGTTCAGTGCTGCGCAAGCCGAAAGAAACGGGAAGGAAGGGGTATGAGGAAAATACTATGAAACAGCGCGAGCGAGCGTTCTTTACAGCGAGAGCGCCTCGTGTATTTTAAAGGCAAGCAAGAGAGCGCATTCTCTCCGTGGTAACGCTCCATCCGCCATTTTTTATTCTCAGCCCAAAACAACGGACTTCGGATCCGTGCTTGGGCCGGACCCCCACCGCGTGTTTCTACCTACCCCTCGCCTGAAAATTTCGTTCTCTTTGTCTGTCGGGTAAATTATCAAAATTTGAACTCACCATGGAAAATAAAGATGGCGGCAAATTCGACGACATAGTTTTGTACTACGAAATTGCAATGGTATCCAAAGGTACTGTTTACATTCAAGCTAAACATAAAGATCCAGTGGGGGAGTTGAAGCCAATTACTAAAAATGAGTTACTTAACGGACGTAACACAAAAGGTCCCTTTTCAATACCTGCCTACTTTGTGTCATACCTTGAACACTATCCAAAACGCAAGGATGTAGACACTTTGGGAGCTTCCCATAAATACATTCTGTGTACCAACGCACCACTGAGTGATGATGTTACGTTCATGTTACCATTCGCACAGCCACGCACTGATGACATCTTTCCTTTGTTTGACAGAATTGGTGGAAAATTGTATGCTATTAACCAAGCTAACAATAATGTAAAAGATGAGCTAAGAAAAGTTAGTTTGGAAGCGTTAGGAAAAACACTAGCATCTTATATAAAAAAGGGTGATGAAATCAACGACGACGATTGTTTTATTTTCCAACTGTATAGCAATTTGATTGCATCATGTGTAGAAAAAGTCAACTCAGGCAACAAGTTTATTGAAAAGCCCCAAACTACTGTTGCTACAGAACTTATTAGGATAGTTAAGAATTTGTTATTGAATACAAAAAATAACAAATCAAAAGTACAGAAAGAGAACAAAGAAGCGGAAAACATCTTGATAGCAAGCAGTTTTGAGGAACTCTTGCCAAACACACAAGACAAAGAGCCGTATACAAAAGTTGACCGCATTATCCAAAAGTTCTGTGACGAGTTTCTGCTATTATGTGGCACTAAAAATGACAAACAGCTGCTGGCACAAGCACTTGAGCTGATGCCAGCCTGGGTAAATGATAAGAAAGATAAGTTTGAAAAATTTTTCTACATGCTTCTTAAGGCTCTGAGAGAAAATCCAGTTGATGATATAAATTTGGAAGATATAAAAAAAAAGTTCATAGAGCTTAAAGTAAACGATTATTACTGTGAGATTGAAAAGTTTACACAGCAGTATTTAGACAGCAAAAACAATATGTATTCAACCATTACTTTAAAATCGAGCTCTCTCCAAACCCTTAAATTGTATGATAAGGTTTATAAGCCATCTTATAGTTTTTATCGATATCGTAACTCAGCTAACATAAAAATGAGTTCAGTAATTGTAAAACAAACGGCAGAGCTACTTGGCTACAGCTGTCTAATTGTAGACTGTTCAGACGGTCAATCGAAAGACAACTTGTGTACTGTCCTTTCTGATGTGATGAAGTTTATTTATGACGTTGGTCTATCTTCTCGCACTATTATAACGATTCTTGGCAAATTGAAAAACGAACTTATTACCACTATTAAGATATATTCTAGAGATAGTGAAACGAAAGTCATCGTTGTTGAACAAATTGCAGAAGATGATCCGTCCGAAGATTGTTTACTTGTTATTGATCTTACAAAGGAGTCAAGGGAACAGTTATACGAGCAATATAAACAGTTGCATCTTTTTGGAACATCAATCGCTCTCAAGCAGATTTTACGAGAAGAGGATTCGTTGAGCTTTTTATGTTAAGTGTTAAACAGATATGGTCATAAGAAGGATGAAAACATAAATGAAAAGAGTTTTCAAACTATCAGCTCATGGTATATTCCACGTACTCTAGAACCATATAAAAGTGATGGTGGTGATACCAATTCATATACTAATTATCATGATCCGTATGACAGTGATAGTGACAGTGATATTGACATTTTTTCTCTTTTTTTGGATTGCTCGTATAACAGTGACAGTGATAGTAGCAGCGTAGAGTTTCTGGAAGATGGGTTAGTATTTGACAGTTCAATCAAGCCTTTGAGGGGAACAATTAAAAAGTTAAAGACAATCATTAATCCAAAAAATAAATCTAACTGCTCTATGGTTTCCAAGTTTAGTGATCAATCCAAAGTGTGCATCGTTCTGGATGACGCTGGGTGTGGTAAAACCACCTTTTTCACATGGCTTGCGTTGGAGTTATCTCGTAACGATCCTTCTTTGTGTGTGATTCGGATGACTTCTTTGAACTATGTTGTTGATTTCAATGAATTGAAAACATCTGACTTTATATCAATGGATGATACAACGCTTATCAGGATCCTATTTCGTCTTTTTCACCTAACTCTATTTACAACAACTGCAAACATTCAATCCGTTAAAAACATTAGAAAGCAGTCCGAACAAATGGAAAAAACTTCTAACAGTTTCAAATGGAAATGTGGTGCTCGATAATGACATAGCAAACACATTGCCCTTGGCTATAGAACAAATGCTTCAGTTGAGATTATTTAAGGAAAAGCTCAACGCTAAACAATTTATTATCCTATTTGATGGGTTTGATGAAATTGCGCCTACTTATAAAGAATTTGTGATGGCGTATTTGGGCAAACTTGCTCTTTTCTCTGGAATTAAAGAGTTGTATCTTTCCTCTAGACCATACAATTTCATGGATGATTTAAAGAAAACGTTCCAAAACTGCGCCATTTATAGGATGCAACCGTTTTTAAGGGAAGAGAAAATAAAGTTCATGTACAATTATCTCAGTTGTAACTCAACTGTTTGGAAGGATTGCAACAAGATCGACCGTTATCGGATGTTGTATGTGATGTTCAGACAAGGTAAACAATGTATGAAAGAACTAATGCATATACCTTTATTTCTTGACATGGGATGTTCAATGCTCCTACCAATACTTGAGGAGAGTGTCGATTTATCTCGACGAACCGTGAACGCAACAAAATTGGATCGGGAGCACTTTGATGAATTTCATATAATAACACATTTTGTAGAACAAAAGCTACGGATATTGAACACCGATAAATGTGGCACAACTGACTCAGTGTCACTTATTCCTGCTCTGCAACAACAAACTTTGTCAGTCAACAAGGAGCGCAAACAAAAACTTGGGCTACTAGCCATTCTTGTCATATTTGATGAAGAGAAAAGGAAAGATATATTAACACAACAAGATAAATTTCATGTATCTTCATACATTCAAGAAATAACTCAGGGAAAAGAAAAGACTGGAATTGTCTTAGGTGTCCAAGAAGATATTCCTCAGTTTTGTCATCGAATATTTGCTGAGTACTTTGCAGCTTGTTGGCTGTTCGATCACAAGGATCAATTCAAGAAAGTATCCTTTTTCCAGTCGAGATCATTCTGGGCGAACAATTTTCGTCAAATGCGTGACTATTTCGATAGAATGGTTTTACGGGAAAATCATGGATGTGAACTACACATGGCTATACTCAATCGATCATCACAACAGGTGCGAAATATACTTTCCAACAATCCTGCTGCTATCAACGAGAAAGATGCTTTTGGACGTTTACCTTTGCACTTGGCTGCTGTGGTTAAAGGAGTAGATGTCATCGACTTCTTGTTGGAAAAGATGTGTGCAGATTCAATCAATGTGAAAGATGAACTGTTCGGTTGGAGTGCCTTAGATTATGCTTTTGCCTATCATCATGAGATCTTCATCAACACTCTTTTAAAGCATCAAGCGACAGTTGATGAGAATACCTTGTTTGAACAAACACTTTCGAACAATTTGAGTAGTTTAATGGATCATGCATATTTCTGTGGCAAAAGTTTAGAGGCACATGAACATACCAAAATGACCGCGGAAAGCTTTCACCGAAGAGTGGTAGAGTATTAGTGGAATGAAGAACACCTTGATATTTTTACAGATCAATATGATCTGGATTGCTTATCGGTTTTGGAGCATACTCTCAAAGAAACAATGTATAGAATATTCGAACAAATGGTGTTACAATCAAGCGAAAAGATTCTGCAAGGGGAATCAAATAAGTTGATAGATATAATAATCCATTATGTTGCTTTCGATAGTGCAAAGATTATTGTGAACGAAATTATTAGTTCGCTTGCTACAGAAGTTAATGATGACACAATATGTGGAATGATTATGTTGGCCATTATAAGCAAACATACGGAAGCATTTAACCTACTGTTTCCACAACTTTGCTCGAAACTAAATATTCACACATTGGAAGACATTCAAGAAGTACACTGTGATGCTGAAGATGATTGTGACGATCCATGCATTCATCCATTAGAGTTTCCCGATACCTGCTGTATTCAAAATAACGAAAGGCCGCTAATGACTGATAGAGATGACAGGCTCGTTGAACAGAATGTAATTGAAACTCTTCTTATTTGCGCAGTATTGGTAGGAAACATGGAGGTGCTGAAGTACATTGTTCGAAAAACCAACACAATCATCCGGGACATACTTATTCGGAACATTATGCGATTGTTACCGAAATATGGTCACGTTTTTCTTAAGAAATCGATGTCTGCATTCAAATATCTCCTGGATCAATCAACCGATCTGCACAGTATCGACGATGAAGGGAGAAATCTTCTTCACTTTACCGTTGAAAAAGGATGCTTTTTCATGTTTCCCTGCTTGATTGCCAAAGGATTTGATCCGTTAGTTGTAAACTCAGCAAACGGATGGAGTGCATTTCATTACGCTGCCTTCAATAAGAACTTTACAACGGATGAGTGGAAAACTAAGGCATTTCATTATTTTCTGAAAGCTTGTAAAACGAAATTGTTTGATGTTTTGCCAAAAATGTTTGATCCAGACTTGTTTGGTTGCCACGCTGTGACTGTTTCTCCGAATCAACACAGACAATATAAGAATATTCTGAACAAACGGCAGGTCTGTTTGATGGCAATGTTTGCTTTATTTGATAAACCCACGAGAGATGACATTTTAACGCCCGATGAACTACGGGATGGTGAGCAATGCTTACAGGAGATTGCTCAGGCTTCAGAGCTCACGGGAATAATACAAGGAGTGCGAGATGGTATTCCTCAATTCTGTCATGGAATATTTGCGAACTACTTTGCAGTTTGTTGGCTGTTCGATCGCAAGGATCGATTCAAGAAAGTATCCTTTTTCCGGTCGACATCATACTGGACGGACAATTTTCTTGTAATGCGATACTTTTTCGATAGAGTGGTTTTACAGCAAATTCATGAATGTAAACTACACATGGCTATACTCAATCGATCATCACAACAGGTACTTGAGATACTTTCCAACAATCCTGCTGCCGTCAATCAGAAAGATGCGGTTGGACGTTTACCATTACACTTGGCAGCTGCGTATAAAGAAGTAGATATCATCGACCAGTTGTTGGAAAAGATGGCTGTAGATTTAATCAATGTGAAAGATGAACTGTTCGGTTGGAGTGCCTTAGATTATGCATTCGTCACTAAAAATAAAACACTAATCAAAAAATTTATTCAATGTAATGCTACAGTAGACAAAAATGTTTTAAAGCAACAAATAGCTTCTAATAATTTGAAAATGATGTTACATGTAACAAACCTATATGGAAAGTGCTTACTTGAATGTTCGGCCACCGAGCAAATTGGAAAAGAGCTTCTCAAAGAAGTGGGAGAAAAAAATGCTGAAAGAAAGACAGTTTGACTTCTTCCTTCCTCTTAATGAATTGGACTTCTTTTCCATCATAGAGTATTGTGCAAAAGAACGCATGCTTGTATTATTTAAGCATTTTGCATCACTCAAACAAATTTCGGTTGAAAAAGTGAATAAATTGCGGCGCATTGCAATTGAACACAAAGCGCAAGAAATTGTTGAGTTTCTTTCATAATTCGACACAGCGACACTTAAAAACTGACCAGAAAAAATGTTTTTACGCAGTTGTTTTCGATGCACATCAATTTGAAAAAGAAAGGAAATGAAATATTTAACCTAACGTATAACGTATAGGGAATGAATTTGACCGTAAAAACAGTATAATATTGAGCACAAATTCAGTCAAACTGATCAATACAAAGAGGAAAAATAAGTTGTCCTACCTGTTTTGTTATGGATTTTTTTTATAATACTTAAACATCCCTACTCCAGATGCTATCTTAACGCGATTATGCTACATCGGAAGGATAAAGCAAGGCGTAGAAATTAATAGTTAAAACAAATTTAACAAAACATTTCCGACTGAATCATAGTGGTAATTGTGAGATGTTTATCAAAGAGTATATCTATGATGAAAAGTCGATATCTGTTTTTAAATATCTCTTGGGTTATAATGGTAGATATAATGGTGGTATAATATAATGGTATATATGGTGTCCTTCTTGATTGCGAAAAAAATTAAAACAATTGAATGAGTTCATTGGTTTTTTTTTACAAACCGTCCCGAAGCCTTCCGAATCATATTTTATTGTAATTTGAAGTTTTTTTTTCCTCTCTCAACTAGTATGTTGGCATGTTCGATTCTACATTGGTGGAATTTTCTATTCTTTTTTATGGCTTGAAATTTCTGGCCTTAAAATAAAGAATAGTTGTAGTTTACAGAGACTGCTCGCTCAATTCATGTTTTACCTTTTAAATTTTTTTGCTATGTTCATTTTTACATGTCGTTAGAAGGAAAATTGTATGCTTTTTGATCAATAATTTCATAGTAAAAGATCAACATTGTTTTCTAGTTAGACGAGTTGTGTACATTACAGATTTCATCATCTTTACTTTTACATTCGAAAAAGGTATTTAAGAATCCTACGACTAGCATTAGCATGTAATCGTTACACAGGGAGTTACAGAGACCAGACGGTAAGAGAGATTACAAATGGCATTTAAACATCATAGCATAAATACGTACTTTAAGATGAATAAGACTCAAACTCTTAAGCAACTTGATTCAAACGTAAACTATCAACGAATAGAATATTTTACGAAAATTAAACAAATCATTCATTCATTTTTGTACTTTGACGTTCGTGCTATTACCTATGAAATACAATTGAAATGTTTGAGTCTAATAGTTTGGTATACGCTAGATTAGGTGTAGGATAAGTTAATTTAATAAATTTTACTTAAAAGATTATTACTGTTGCATTTTAATTAATGTTGTAATTTATGAAGAAAGAAATAAAGTAAACTTGGAATGAGGGATCAAAAATCTTGTAAATAAACTCAAAACAAGATGCTCTGAATACTTTATTTTGGTATTGCACACGTGCAAATTCCGTAAGTATAACGACGATGATAGGTTATCCATGCCTATAAATGCCAAAAGCCTATTTAAAATTATGTCTGCACAATGTGATGAAAAGGTAATCGAATGGTGCAAGGGCAGAACCTTCTGAATTATATTCATTTCTTATTTTCTGGCTACAGATCTTCTAAAAATTAGCTGAGATGCAATTAAAGAGCACACATTTCACGCTGTGTCACAGACTTACAGCTTTGACGACTTAAATAATGAATATTACAATTAGATTGTTACTTACCACCAAATAATGAACTCTAGTATTTTGAAAATCTCAGAAATACCTTCACAAAGAAACACACAAATTACAGGGCTTTCAACAACAGTATTATATTTTGTCCGTTTGCTTATCCATTAAGTAATAATCATAATAGTAAAATACAATATATCCAAATACATGTACGCGCTATTCCATTGGTTGTTGTTTTTGGGCTCATTGGCTTACATTTATTTTTCTGCTTTCTTGTGTTCGCAACGATTATTTTCGTCGGAAACACTTTAGCTTAAGAGTTTTGTTATTTATTAGTTCAGCATTCTTGTTTCAATTTCGTTCCAACTAAATAAGCTTTCAGATAGCAGTTTTTCGATCAACTGAGCTGTGTGTGAAATTATTATTTGAATTTAACCCTATCAAAAAAATGAAAAAGATAAAACAAACAATAAAAAAAAAACATATGCCCGCGTTGGAAATGGTTTTGAGTTGTTATAGAACCCTTTCCAACATTCTCCAGTTCAATTGATTTTAACACACAGCATAGTTCACAATTTCCTTTGGTAAGTGTTCTCTTTCGTTTACATCTATCATTTATTAAATATTGGATTGTTAATGATGATAGAGTGTACAGTTTCACGCACACATTCCCACGAAATCAAACCACGTTATCTGTTTACGTGAAAAAAGGTGACAAAAGTTAAGGGTCGGCCGCAGATTCAGCGAGTAAGCAAAGCGAATGATGGCGGTTGCCTTCTGTTTCTGTGTCAAAGAGCATTCATCTCGGCGTTGCTTAGTTTGCTTCGTTTATTACGTGTAAGCATTAGAGTGCTCTTAATTTTAGTTTGGCTTGGGCTTGAATGGAACGCGGAAGCAGAAGCGAGATTTGTTGGTTTGTGTTGTTGTTCCTGCTTTATGTTCTTAAGTTTTATGTTAGTGAGATAGTCACACGAGGCTCATTCGCTTGTTTTTTTCTCGTTAAGGGTTTAAAGACACGGGGTTTCTAGTTTTAAAGGGTTTAAATAGATGAGAAAGCTACACAATGGTGCTTTTAGGTCAGGAAGGGGAATAAAGAGTATTCAATTTTGTTCTGTCAGTTGAATGATTTGTTTCAAAAGCTTGTTTGTAATGTTTTCATCTCTTTTTTGATATTATTGTCCAGCGTGTGTGATTTGATTTGTTATTCCGTCGGTTCGATCTTCAACTTATAATATTTGTTTTGATAGCTTTTACATGTTTAAAAAGTCCAAAGTTTTTTTTCTTCTGGTAAGGAACAATGCGCTTCTCATGTCATTACTATTAAATTGCCTCGTCTGAAACGGTTCCCTCCAGTGAAAACGTCCATTTGTGGTGATGTTGCGAAGGCGTACAAGGCGTATTTGGTGTGTCTCCTTGTCGAACCCTACTGACACTACCTTCCTCGCCGACTGACGCTGGCTGCTGCACTGTTCCCATCCATACCATTGCTGCACGTCGAAAGCACGCCGGGCACGTTGTGTGTTGTTGGTTGCTTGTAGTGTAGTGACCACTTTACCGACTGGGCGACTGAACCGCGAGACGCCATGCCATGACTCGGTGCGGCAGTTGTCCACCCCGTACACCACCACGCAGGTGCAATGAGATTCATTACAACATTATACACAGTAAATACTTGACTGATTGGAGAGAGTAAGCTGAACGAAGAGGTTTCCCTCTCGAGAGGATTTTGGGGACTCTGTATGAAAGAGGAACTTACTTAGGTCGCCGTGCGGGAAGTGTTGTTGGAATAGCAAGTGATCGCGTTTAGGGAAGTGTGTTTATGTTTGTTTTGAATGCGAGAGAATAATGAAGGGTTGTGCAAAACCGGGAACGGTGGGCAGAGAAAACAAAACCAAACCAAACGCATCCTTAAACGACGCTACTCTATACATGCGAGTGTTCCGATGTACGAGCTTGATCGTGCGCCTTACAATGTCGTCAGTAGCGCTTAAATCAATAGACGAGATTAATATCAAACATGAAACATCAAACTAAAGACGTCTTGCAAGAGACTTCAAACAGGAGCCGATTCTTACGCACTGGAGAGAGGTCTAAAGAGAAAAGTGTGCGCAGTGTGAGTAAATGGGAGGATTGTCTGAAATCAATGTATAAATTCAGAATCGTGTCAAATAGGATCGTTCCAGTAATTTTGTAGCATATTGTTTCAGTTTATTATGCAATCATCAAGATCTTTGGTGTTTGCTTCTTTAATCCTCTTGAAACAAGGAAGTCAGTTAGAGGCTGATTATCTCGTCTTTGGATGTATTCAAGGTGTGTAGATATCTTTAGTCGTTAGATGTCTCAGAACGACTTATCTTGGATACAGTATTTCCCCGAGTTACACGAATAATGCGTTCCGGAGACGTATCTCAGATTTTCGCGTATATCAAATATATCGTTTGTCAGCCAAAATATTGTTGACAAATGGTTTTTTTTATTGCATGTAGTGCTTTCAAGCCCTAAATTACACATATAATACAAATTTGATACAAATCCTTTCAAAGATTAGGGGTGATTCCGTGGTATAGTCAGCAACTCTAATGACTCAATAACATGCCCGTCGTGGAGTAATAGGCTCAAGCCAACAATGGACCATGGCATGTCGTCGTAGGACGTTACGCTAAATAGAAATGAAGATAGAAGATTAGATTTATTTCTATGGTTTTAGTGATTTTAAACATTCAACAATAGTTCAAATTATATTGCATTTGACCATAGTTGCAGAAAATAGTACTGATTTGACATATGAACTGTCAAAATCAAAAATTTGCGTAGCTCGAGTGTCGCGTAACTTGGGGAAAGACTGTATTTCAATATCTAAAGTTAACATTGAAAGAGAATTTATGATAGAGAACCTCGAACTTAATACAATGACTCTTGCTGTCCTTTTAATGTCTTGCGTTTTGTAAGGGCATTTTCAAACTTCTGTTGTTTTAAACAAGGTTCTGAGGCGTTAACAATGACAAAGCTCTTAAGTATCTTGCCTACTTGACAGGCTGTAATGTGGATATCAAGAATCAAAAAGAGTAAAGTGAGACTATGTATTTTAGATATTTTTAAACCTTGATTTCTTCGTTAGACGTAGACTTCAGAATGTTGGAAAAAAAGAATCCAACGCCTTACGACTATGGATTCTGTGAACAAGCAGATGAGGAGAAGTTTGAGATATTAACAAACAGCAAAGGAAAGTCACTAGTATAACAAAAGCTTATCCAGCAATGCTGAAACGTTAAAACGTGCCAGTGTTTCACGCTCTTTTGGGAGGTTCTTAAACGAAACTGACAGAGATAGCTTAGCTGTCCATGTATTCCAAAAACGAGTCAACTAACATACAGAACCGCTCTCATCTATTGAAGAAGTATAAATGAATTAAAATTGAATATATTGAAGACTCCATTGAAAAAAAAATCAATTTTGAATAAATTGGTTCGCTGTTGCTCGCTCAAAGAATACCAAAGAAGGTGGACAATGCCACTCTGGTAGAGATTTTTACACACTTTGCTTTCAACTTCCATTCACCTAATCATACTAGAACACACGTAGATGAACATTTTGGAAATTGATCCCAAAACTGATTTGTTTTCACTCTTCACATCTGTCCAATTTAGACTATTTCTGTGTACTTTTTACTATTATTTAAACAAATATCTATTATCCCTTAGCATTTTTTAGTAACTAGGATAGTAAGTAATGCTCACAAAGGGCTCCAATAGAGACAGAACAAACGACAAGAGACAAGTATGATTAGAAAGAAAAAAAAACAGCAAAGCTAAAACAGACTTGGCAGATTAGATGGCTCACTTAAGCGGAAGAAGAAAATGGGAATTATTGTTTTAGATTTAGTTGGAGTTTTTGTTGGAGTTAAGTACAATTAGTGTACTAAAGTAGTTCTTTGAGGGCAATATTCATTTAAGCTACAGAAGCTCATGTCAATATCCTAATGCTCCTGCTACGGGTATAAAAGTCGTACGTGGTGTGTTATTATTTGGCGTTTAGTAAAGAGAGGAAGATTACTATGTACTAATACTATTCACTTTTGGTATTTTGTTCTACTATCTAAAGGGGTGTTTTGGGGATTTATTCTAGCTGTTTAACGCAGCGAGAGCTTACTCATCGAGCATCATTTGTCTGCTCTACCGTTGTGAAAACAAAGCCCAACAAACATAATGCGCACTAACCATAGCATATTGCAATCCTGGAAGTGTTCGTTATAAACCAAACGCCTCCTATTGCTTTCCCACGAACGAGGAGCACTGTAGAGGACTAAACTGGATATTGGTAACGACAACTTCTCATCCAAGAGACTGCACGAATCTACCAGCTCACTCCTCTTGGACATACTAAGGATATGTTTGTGTGTCTGCGTCTCTCTCTGAGTACACCAACGTATACTAAGAGATGTACTAAAAAGAGTACTAAAACTGAATATTCAACCATGCGTGCGCCCTCGGCAGCACTCTTACCTGTATGTGTTAATGGGTAACGAAATAAAAACACTTTACTCACATATTCTTCCCCACCCTGGAGAGAACATTCCCACACCCTCCTGCATTAAAGCTTGCTGGTAAGATCGTCCCCCAGATCCGCCCCGACGTCCACCGTCACGACCCGATCGTCCCCGTTTTCCGACACCGGAAACTGGACCCGCTCCGTGTCGCCGTAGTTCGGCATGACGATGCACACGAACGACCGCCCGGTAGCGGTGTCCCGGGGGTGCAGCGTCACCGGCAGGAAGCGATCGGTGCTGCCCTCCACAAAGGTGGCCAGCCGCTGGTACACCTCCGGGTAGTGTTTGCGCAGATTGACGCCCCGCTGGCGCAGGACCGTCTGCACGTTCTGCGACACCTGCTCCCGGGCCCGCTGCGTCGTCTTGGACAGGATGTTGAACGACAGCACGAGCACATCGCCGACCGTATCGGGGCGCGGGCCCGGCCGCTCCCCAGCCCCCGGTCCGCTCGCGATCTCGCTCACGACCGTGCGGCACAGCTTCAGCTTCGCGCACCGCGACACCAGCTGCCGCTCCCACTTGACCGGGGCCGTCGCGCTGCCGGGCGCCTCCGACACCACGCAGATCGCGACGTAGAGCAGCATCTTCGAATCGGGCTTGTACTCGGTGCTGAGCTTCAGCAGCTCCGAGTACAGCTCCGGTCCCATCTCGGCCGGCAGCAGGTCCGGCCAGCGCACGTACGACACCTCGCCCAGGCACTGGAAGCCCTGCTTGATGAACGAGTCGGCCCGCTCCGGGCTGCGGAACAGTATTCTAACAACACCTCGCCCCTGCGACAAGTAGCCCCGGCGCGCGAGCACGCTCAGGTGGCGGAGCGTGTCCGCGTCGTCCTTGCACGTGGACAGCACCAGCCGGCACAGGGCGGACACCCGCGAGTGCAGGCAGGCCTTCCGGTGCCGCTCCCAGTGCGCCCGGCGGCACTCGCGCGAGCAGTACAGATGGGAACAGTTGTGGCAGCTCTTGAAGGTTTTGCGGGCCTCGGCGAGGGTGGCGGTGGCGTCGCACCGCGGGTACCGGCACTTGAGGTAGTGCCCGTGGCCGGCCGCCTCCGCCGAGTCGAGCGACACGCGCCGGGCGATCCGTGCGTCCAGTCCGGCCCCGAGCAGATCGCCCTTGGACGCTGGTTGTGGCTGCCCTTGCTGTTGCTGCTGGTGATGGTGGTTGTGCCGGCCGCTCTGGTTGGTACTGCCGCTCGTTGTCGTCGTGGTGGTGGCGGTGCTGCTGATCGCCATCGAGCCACCGCTGTCGTTGCGCTTGCGCGTGCCGGCCGCATCACCTTCGCTTCGGCGGCGCGTCTGCATCGGTTCGATCTGCAGCGTGTGGTTACTGCTGTTGGGCGCTGTTGGCGTGAGACAGGCATTAGCTACACTTACTGCTCCAATGGGGGTGTAGTTGTGGGGTGTAATGGGGTTGTTTTGGTCGGTGACCGTTCCCCCAAATCCGGCCCGCGTCCAACACACGTCCAACAACATTCAAACATCCATTACATAACAGCAATGCAATTGATGGGGGTAAAGGAGAGGAATAGGACAGGATAAAGAGGGGTTTTGTTTGGGGTGTGAGTATCCAGCAACAAATCGCAAGCATACAGCACGCACATGAACGGCACAAGGATTGGTAGGAAGGATCAGTTGGGAAGGAACGATGGAAGGCGATTGGACAACGGAGCAAATCGGTCGAATAGCGTCGGAAACAGAGCATGAGAAGGGAGAAAGAAAGCAGAGAGCGTTCGTGAAAGCGGCAGGTTCAGCAAAACAACTTTTTATGTAGGCAAAAAATGTACACATATTAATCGATTTGTTGGAAGGTTTGAAATGTTGATGTAAGATGACAAGTGGCAATACATTGATTTTGAAGCAAAAGTCTCAAAACTTCGATTGAATGTACACCAGTGGCAGTCTGTTCAATGCAAAATTATTCTTAAATTATAAAGCACATGTTATAAGCTTGCAATTATTTATTAAAGAAAATAAAAGACAAATAGAGAAAGAGAAGCAATTGACACAGATTGAGAGATTTATTCATACATGCACATTGCATACTTTTAGGCGCAATCGTTTTGTGTAATCGTATAAAACACTTTTATTTTTTTTCAAAAATATACAACTAAAAAACCTCAGCAAAAAATGAAAATGATAAATTCAGGGGGGAAAGACTACTTTCCGCCTAGCAGTATGCAATATTTTTGCACTTTGCAGTCAGCGATAAAAATGAAAAAGTGTTCGTTATTTTAAAACTCTTTTTCGTTGCATTATGCGAGATAGTCTATTAAATGCGCAATATTTTCACCACAAACAAGCAAATTAGCAATTATTATTGTTGCTTTAATTTCTTACAATATCTTGCACTTAATACACACATATCATCTTACATCAGTGGGAGCACTCAAAAGGAAATCTTATTTAAATATTGTGCTAAACAAAAACATCACCTAAAACTAAGCTAAGCATTCGATTCTACACGTAACTTAATAGAAAAATACAACAATTTCGAGCAAGCAACAAACACGCTACACTACACAACAATCAAACAGCTACAGTAAAAACCAAAATAAAACCAACACAATACAAGAAAATAGTTTTAAAATGGGTCCACAGTTTGAAAGA
The DNA here is from genome assembly GCA_007018985.1 of Anopheles bwambae. Lineage (NCBI taxonomy): Eukaryota > Metazoa > Arthropoda > Insecta > Diptera > Culicidae > Anopheles > Anopheles bwambae. The sequence continues at coordinate 1,432 of SIXB01001149.1, read as the reverse complement.
CGTTTTTCGAATCAATTTCAACAAACAAACAAAATAAATGAAAAGAAACCTTAAGCATCAAGAATATCCCAGTAAAAACCAGCTCAAGCCGAGTGATTGTGTCAGCCGATTTTGTTGACGTAAGAGCTTGCTTGTAGTGTGTGTAAATGTAATGGGCAACGAAAAAGACCGAGCGAAAACACTTACAATAAAAAGGCAGCAACACATCGGAACACAAAACCAAAGAACCAAACAAAACGCAAACAAACGCACTAAGTTGGGCCGGGGGCATTGATCGAAAGGATTCAGTTCGACACAGTATATAGACAGGAGGATCGTTCACTTCAGCTTCGGTTCGACAGCCGTACGGTCACAATGAGATCTCACACAACGGTTTTGGACATAGCAAAAAAAAAAAAAAGGCATTTGAGCGTGTGTATGGATGTGTGTTATTACAGATTTGCTGCTGCTGGTACGGCCTTGACGCGTTTTGCGGGCGTTCACACGATACGTACTGTTGATGGTTCAGAAGAGACTCTGAGATTCACAGACAGGCGCTGGCTGGCACGTTTGGTGGTTTCGTGGAACAGGACGGCACGACACTGAACGGCAGTGGCAATGGCCATCGATTCCGCCTAGTGCATGCCGCCATCTCGGTAGCCGCGTGTGCTACTGTCATCTTTTCTTCTGCCAACTGCTGCAGGGTCGGAGTCGTCCAGTTTTGGTAGTGGGGATGAAAACGAAAAGGAAAGAAAGGCATACGAGAACACAACAACGCAACAAACACATGTGTGAATGAAGAAAAAGAAGAAAAAAAGAACGAAAAATTAGGTTAGAGTACGAAACGAATCATCTCTAGACGCTATAACATTCATCTGTCTATCTTGTCGACTAAAGTATCGAGTGTTTTCGGAGAAAACGGTAACCTAACGTTATACTGAACGTATATTGGACTCGAAAATAGTTTAATTAGATGTTTTCTTTTTTAGTTTAAAAGGGGCAGCTCAGTCCGGAAGATCCTTCATGCAGGTTAGAGTACGGTTCATTCCTTTACATTATGCACATAAGCAAGGCAAGCAGGACGTTATATGTTACAAAATTCGAGGTAAGAAAAGAAATAATCAAACCACAATAATCAAACAGCACAAATCGAACTCAAACGTACTTCTGATTGAATTAGCGCTTAGTGGTAGATTAGTGGCAGATGCCTGTTATTCAACATTCAACATAAAACACAAAGAAACACAGAAGAAAAACAAACGGTAGAATAGCCTAAAAACCCCCAAAGAAAGAACAACAACCACAAGAACACGTTTGCTCTAGCGACAGGAAAGTAACGCATAACAAAACACAACACTCTAGCGTAACGTAACGTAACCATTGAAAGAATAACGAGAGACAGGGAGACTGAGCTGAGAGCGACACTGAGAAGCTACAGAGTGCGGTAAAAAGG
>SIXB01001148.1:0-46467 GCA_007018985.1 Anopheles bwambae | reverse complement strand
CCCAAGGTAAGGCTTCTAAACTCCAACGTTTCCAGTAAGGGAAACCTCCTAAAGGTTTCTATGATCGCCTGGACGATCAAGTGTTGAAAAGTCCGCTCGATCGATGTTTTAATCCACCTCGGCTCATGTCAGTAAAAACTGACCTACCGCGACGGTACTCGAAGAACAGTTGTACGATCATCGCATTACATGGCGACCGTAGCTATCATTCGAATACATTACACTATGTTTTGTGAAGGTGAGAGAAGCAAATCATAATTCTAGCATGAAGCAAACACTGAAACACTGGTGAACCACTGGTGTTAGATTACATTTGCCATTTTTGGTGGAAAACAGATACCACTTAACTGGTAATCCTGTAACACGTGTTTGCGAGATTCCTTGGAACGGGGCAGCATCGATGGAGTGCACAAATAAGGAAGTAGTACACTCCCACACTTTCTCTCGCTTTCTCTCTTTCTCTCTAGAGAAATCAAACAGACAGACATGGCAAACAGAATCCTATTCCCTTCGAAATCATCGTTCCGAAATTGTTGGGATGAGTATTGGTTGTTGGAGTTTCTGCCGCACAGCGAGTTGGAAATAAATCATTCGATTCATCAATTCGAATAGAAGGAGATACAGAGAGAGAGAGGATCACTGGACATACGAGCAGAAACAACACACCCGGGAGGCAAGGATTTATGTCTACAAACAATTACAGTGGTGGAAACGATACGAAGTAGTAATAATGCGTAATGTTGGCTTTTCGGGTTAGGTACACGTACGGTTCCGTGGTTTAGTTGCTTTCCGTTGCAGCAATATCGTAACCGATGCCCGCTAGCTAGCTTGAAATGTAGTTTTATTGGTCTTCGGACGTTTCGGAGAATAATGTACGGTTCTTCGATCAATCGCAACTAAAAGCTTGACTCATGGTTTTATCGGATCAGACCGGTTCTAGTGAAATTTGGAGTGTTGGTATACTTGTATACCGTTGCAGTATCTGAACCTTTTACTTTTGGATTAAGAACAAAGGGGTCTTTTTTTTTTTAAAAAATATTGAAAACGTAATATAGTCGTTGCTACCTAATTGTTGGCTCTAAGACATCAATTTTTGACAGTGCGCATCAATGTTTGCCTCTAAGGCATATATTTTTGACTCTAACGCATCTATTTTTGTCTGTAAGTCATCAATTTTTGACTCCTGTGGGAATCATGACAATTTTACAAGGTATTTAAGCAGATTTTTATCATTTGTTATCTTACATCTCATCAAAAATACAAAAAACTGTGTAAATTGATTGTTTCTTGAGAGAAAATGATGAAATTTTAGAAATTCTAAAGCTTTTGTTTACAGCTGAAAATACATGCCAATTTTTTTCACTCCATTAAAACTTGCAAAATTGCTTTATTTTTAAATTCTATCAATAAAATTATTCACTACTTAACTGAATTTCAATCATTTCAAAACAGACAGTTTCAGAAATTACGTGAAATTTTGTAAATAAAGCGATTGACTCACAGTCAAAAATTGATGCCTTCGAGGCAAGACTCGTGACACGCTGCCAAAAATTGGTGCCTTCGAGACAAAAATAGGTGAGTTAGTGTCAAAATTTAGCGGCAACGACTGTATTGTTGTCCCGTGTCGTCCCGCCGCCTGAAGGTATGCAATGTTTTGTAATGATGATTTCGCACAAAGCAATGAAATTAAACATAAAATTAATTGATTAATAATTTAGTTGGTGAACATACTATCAACAATCATACACATTGCATATCTAGGGCTATATACCATATGGGCTACAACATATCTTTCACTAAAGAGTAATCAAAATCTAGCAAAATGGCTTAAATTTTCCTATTCCCTTGATAATTATGTTAAGGACAATTTTTATTTTGTTTATTTTATCGTTCTATACATTAACCAACACCCTCCCTTCCATACTTCCAGCCACTTCAAAAGGGATCATTCATTCCTACTCTCCCCTTATGAGGCACCCGGCCGCGGTAGTCGCACCCGTGAGTCGCTCCCGTCGTGTGGATCCACCATTTGCCAGCAACTTTATGCAACCATCAAACGAACTTTCCTTCACCATCATTAGAGAGACCCATTAAAGCGCATCGCCGGCGAAGTGAAGTGGGAAATTACTTTACTTTCCAGTTCCAATGTGGCGGCGCGCCACACTACAAACACACCCGAGATTTAATATGCAACGCTGCAGGACCGTTCCAATTTCCATGCCAGCGCGATCGGACGGCGTGTGGTGCGCGTCTTGGGTGTCTTTTGTGTGCCGCAATGGACCCTGAATGAAGTGCAAGGCAAGTTGTGCCGTTTGTCTCAAGACTTCAAGGGCAACTAGAGGGATGGAAGCTAATCCCCCTCAAGCCAACCCCAACCCACGAAATGTTCGTTCTAGCCGTTTGGGTGGAAATGGCAGGAAAGCGAAGCTAAATGGCTGTTCGCCCCCGGTTTATGGCACCGTACTGTATTGGGAGTTTAAGCTTTATTTAAGTGTTGTTTTTTTATTATTTTAATGAGGCAGTGAAGCTGCAGCAACAAATTTACAGCATAAATAATGAGACGCACAAATTGAATTTCTAGCCAGCAAATGCGTAACATGCCCGAGATGCTGACGGTGCTACTTCATCAGTTAATGGGGCGACTGAATATTATTTTTAACTTAAGTGTACCAATCTAATTAGACTGATAGAGAAATAAACCAGAAAATACATGTGTTAGAACATTTAAAATGGTATATAACATAATATAAACATACTCATGATTCAAAACTCCGCATCAGCTGTTTCAATTAATAGATTTCGCTCCAAATGCTCCCAAAATTAAGCTCCTGTTGGCTCACTTTTTTCTCCCAAACCCGAAAGGATAATGTATGCAACGCAACACGAGCGTAGAAGATTGTAGCATTGCTTTCGTAGCTGGTGCTACTACTTCTCCATTCTACAGTACCGGCGGCACCGGCGATTGCTGTGTTGGTAATTTTCCCCTACCTTAACTCGCTCTGACGCGAGCGAAAGTGTCTCTCAACCTTCGTTCGACCGAACGACACTCCGCTCACTGCATGTTGCACACTTTCGTCGTCCGCTCAGTTGGTCGTACACACGCGTACCGGTCGGACTGCTTGGATCGCTTTTGCAAGGATTTACCGTGTACCGTTCGAAAGGACTTTGGCGCTTTGCTCCGTGTATAGTGTGATGTGAGGATACGGCTGTCGAACATATCACGCAGCATGTACGTGAAGAAAGTGTTTTTGTCGTGTTTTACGGTCTCTATCATGGTATTATAGCATCTGCATGTGGGTTTAAAGTTTCTATTACTTTCCATTGAAAAAAAGTTCCTTATTAACAATAATGTCCCAAACTGAAGGTGATTCCTCGGGCAAGGTAATGGAACCGTGAAAAGACTGTGCTATTCTCAAGGTTCACCTATTTCTATAGGCAGGCTGCCATTGTACTTGTCGTTTGCACTTCGCATACAATTGGCAATTGTTTTCCACGTTACAGTACACATTTACACTTTCGGGTGGAAATAATAGAAAAGCGCGTGTGTGTGTGCGTGTGTGGTCGTTAAAGATGTGTGTGGTTGTTGTTTTAAGCTCCCTGACGTGAAAAATGCAAAAATAAACAGTGTGCAGCATTCATATAAAAAGCTTTCAATCAATCAGGAAACAAATATTAAAAAAAAGATATCATTTTTTTATAATTGCATTTTACTTTCGTTTTCTAATAAAGGAAAAGAATATTTCCCTGCACAAAAGGGTTCGAAAGCCAGCGAAAGGCAAAGTGCATCAAGTAATGCATCATAAGAAAGAGTGCAAGTGCAACAACAGCTTCACCTGTACGTACATTTCTACTACTCTATAAATAAACTCGTTCAAAAGCATGACTTTTCTAGCCGAGAAAGTAACGCGCCACCTGCAAACGCTCTCCTGTCCATGGTCAGGTCAACCCATGCGAGACACAATACACGGTGCAAGGGGGTACGTGAGATCAATCCACATGTCGGTGGTGGTTCGAGTTTAGCCTGTTGTTGATTTGGCTTTGATCAGTTTTTGAGCGCAAATTTTGGCTGGCAGTTTGAGGTCAGTGGGGGTGGAAGGGTCCTTTTCCCTTCGATGTGAAGTTTTTAGCTTTTACATATGATCTTCCCAATTCGCTTGTCTTGTTGTAAATTTAAAATGTTCTGAAATACTCTTTGGAAACATGCAATTATGCTGCTGCAATGTTGGAATAACAAAAACAAAACCAACGCCGTTGCTTGAACGACGAAAAACATTGTTACAATGTCAAGCAAAACTGGACGTAAACATCCTCACACAATGTGCCTTTTTGCGTAAATTAAACAATGTGATTATAATACAGGTATTCCCCGATATACGCGATTTTCTAAATTTGACAGCTCTACGAACAAATTACACTGATTTGACACATCAAATGTCAAATGCAAAATAAATAACCCTTTTTGTCGAATTTTCAAAACCATTTTGAAAGGTACAAAATCGTAATCTTCAGTTGAAATTGGATCGAATAACTAATTTAGTGGCTAAACCCCTACCATTTCAAGCAAAATTACACGAAAATAAGCTATAATTTGTCTGCAAACCTCGAAATTCGACTTATGCTAATATTCGAGATACGCTTTTGCCTCCGGTCCGCATTAATAGCGTATATCGGGGAATACCTGTAGTAACATATGTAGTGCACTTTTGGATCACAGCTGACGCTTTTTGTTTTGTGATCACTATATACACACACACACACACCTACAAACACACACGCACGCACACGTACCAATATGGACAGGAAATGAAGTAGAGTGGTTTTGCATAAATTTTAACCTTTTTTGCCGGACACGGGACCGTGAAAGTTTGCTACGGTCAGCCATCGCTTTGATGTGTTGAGTTTACTTTACACCTCCCTTTCCCACCTCCCCTCCCTCGGTGGGTCACAGTTAATAATGTTCGCTACGTGGTGATCGTGTAAAATGACCAGCCATAGCTGTTTCCGGTATTTTGTTTTTTGTCAGTGGCTTTCCCGATATAAATAAACCTGTTTGAAAACCGCTATCTCCCAACGGAGGCAATATGTTGGAGTAAGTGTGTTTGAGAAAGCTTATGCTGTAATCATAAGAATTATGGGAATGAATTGTCCAATTCCCAAAGACGCTCAGTTGGACCAGTAACGCTCAATTTGAAGATGGACCGTCCCATAAATCATTCACTGCAGTAGAACGGGTTACACAGTAGAAACACAGCCCGTGTCTCAAGTGTGTTTCCCCTCCTGCAGACAGTATACTTACAGCCAAAAAAAAAAAAAAAGGCACAACGTCTGCTGTAAACAACAATATAGACACATTTTTACCACAACCAAAAGAGAAATATCCACCACCAACGGTTTTGTTTGGTGCTGCTTTATTTTGCAATTCTTCGTAATTCTAATCAGCCACCATGCAAGAAACCAAAAGAAACCAAAAAAACACATTAATACGAGAGTGGATTGGCGTAAAGAAAACAGTTTTCCCTGTCATGGTCGCACCAAAAAAAGAAGACGCATCCCGGACTCTTGGGGAGAGACACATTCACGCCGAGAAAAAGCGCAACGTGGTAGCGCAAAAATTGAATATTTATGTTTCCACCTGGTTTCCAAACTGCGCCCGTTCGGCGGTGCCACTTTCCGTTTTGCCGGGTTCAAGTTTCCCGGTTTCGGGGGCACAAACCTGGCTACTTCCATAAATCACCCGGCACGCAAACTTTTCGCCAAGTCACACCGTGCTACCGGATGGCCCGGGCTGGCTCTGTGGGGATGGGAGACAGGAAGTGAATGCTAGTGTGTCGTGGCTAGACGCGGTGGCGAGTGTGCTCCTTTTTGACAAAAGTTTAGACTTTGTTTAGTCATTGTAACTGTGAGCGATTTAGGAGAGAAATATTTCCAACCAAGTGGGACAGTTGCTTTAAGCTAAAACAAAAGCAGCCTGTGATGCATGCATGAGTGATCAACAAGGGGTCGAGTGTATTAGGAGAGATGATGGGATGGAATAGAACATTAGCTACTAAAATATTGCTCTCATCTTTGACACCAAAAATAAGCACAAGCTTTAGCAGTTAAACGGCAACGGGCAGCATAATCTGGCTCTGTTGAATCGCTGGTTTGCGGCGCGTGCCAAAGATTGATGGTGGCACGAGTCCGGACCTTCATACAACAAACGCGCTATACGACGCGGCAATGCTATTGACAGTTTTGCTTCGCCCCGATCGCTTCGGGGAAGAAATCCTCAGCGTCCGAGGATTGATTCATTGTGTATAATAAACTCACATTCTGTCCCGGTCGGAGCGGTGCTGCGTGCTGCTTTGCGAGTGACGCTTCATCAATAGTATGCTATCGGTAATCTTCGATTCGGAGGCCGCATAATGCAGCGCTTCAATCCCGTCGTCCGTCGCTCGGCGTTGAAATGGTTTGATTGATGCTGACAAATTGCAATTCCACCGTGTAAACTGTGCACGTGGAGTGGGGTGCAGCATTTTTGGCGCGGCAAGCAAATGTAGTAAGCGGTAGCAATACGAAAATTGTTCGTTAATATTATACAAAAACAATCACTAACTGCTATAGAATTGAATGTTTGTCGCGTGTACAGCTTATTAAACGATTGCAGCCGATTTAAGTGACCAAAGCTTCCGTTCAAGCTGCGCTGTGAGGCGCCATCTATGAGCGAGCGGTAGTACTACATGTGAGGAGTTTCCTGTAATTACATTATCTTTTGGAAATATTACTGATTTTCAAAACACAAATCTTGGCCCATTTTAAGTAAATAAATTAATCTCACATTTAGTGCAGTTATGAGCGCGTTGCTCTGTTTGATGAAACTACAACTACCACGTGGCCAGCCTTTATGGCGCACCATGCGCCTCCATCGACAAGGAGCGAAATGGAAATTCAGCTTATATCATAAGTGCTGACGAAACAATACAACAGAAAGCAAAATCAAATCCAACGTAATGGTCTCCTAGGTGGATAAGCTTATCCAAAACACACTTAATGCTGCTGGACACAGCATGGAAAATGTAAGTTTCTTGAAAGCTTTTCCATCCACCGAGGGTGGCCCCATACACTCAAGAGGATATCGGAAGGAAACCATTGCATTACACCGTACAATTCGAAACCACGTAACAGTGTCATGTTTCAACTGGCCACAGTTTTGCACACCATCATCGACAAAACACGGAACAATTAAACAGAGAAATAGTTCCTCCAGCACCAACATTGTGTCATATGATGGATTGCTTCCGGGGGTGGGGGGAGGGGGAAATGATGAGAAATAAACCACGGTTTAACTTACCGTGCCATCACTGCACACCGCCAGACCACCATACCTGTGACGCTGTTTGGATAATAAATCTTCACCGCATCACCTAGGCAACCTAGGCTTTGCCTGCCTCCTATTAGCTACCCCCAGTGGCCAAGTTATGCTGATAAGCGAGCTTAAAACTTTGGCAATTAATAATAATATTCCTGCCACGCGGTGAGAACACAAATAAAGTCCCTGGCCAGGGGCTTGTGTCGTAAATAATGAAGTCTTAGTACATCAGCAAAGAGCGGAAACTTATTTATCGTTCCCTAATTGGTATCATTTAACCGGAGGGAGAGAGAGAGAGAGAGAGCGCCGGTGGGTAGAAGGATGGCGCTCTGGAGAAACTAATATGTTTGCAAAACTTTTGACATTGGCGTTCGCTGTGCCGCAAACCATTAGGATTGGTGTTGGTGAGCTTTGGTTTGGCACCAATCTGGACGGGCAAACAACTCCATTGCAACTCAATTAATGCTGCAGTCAAGTATCATATTCGGAAAAAAACTTTTCCTAAGATTAACGGTTTTCGTTTTAATTAGTGTTTTATTCGACTCGGTTGAAGTCGGTGTCGATGAATGAGTTTCGATGCTTTATCAGCGATATTTAAAGTGCGCAATAATACATCTCCCTTAAAAAGGGGCGGAAATAACATCATTTTTGCTTGGATTCCTCCGGCAGCTCTTGAAACCAATCTGATTTTAATATATCGTAGATCCAGAGGGAAAACAAAATTTTCAATCCTTCAGCCGGCCGCGCATGGGACAGATAATTATCTACCATCCCGTGGCCCATCCCTCTTCGTGCTTGACGTCCTCCGCCTGCAGATGCAGGGATGCATGTCAATCTGTTGAAGGCTTGCTGAAGCGTTCCATCCAGTTTGTGGACAGTTTTCGATCCTTCGGCTAAAAACGGGTTAGAATCAGAAAAAAACCCTTTTTTTGTGTTTCCTCTTTTCGTTTTTATTTTATTCATTCGCCCGGGTATGGTCTCGCGCTCTTGGGTCGACCTTTCGACGTTATCATGCACCGCGGTTTGTTTTCCTCTTGCAATCCTGTAACTAGGTCCGCTAATTTGCCACATCCTGCCCCGCTTAGCAATGCCCATGGTCCATGGCCTGGCCTAGCTCAGGCGATGATATCGATGTACATTTTTTTTTGTTACACTTTTGATTCTCTCCCGATAAAGTCAACCATTTTAAGGCACGGGGGGAAGCGTTTCACTTAGCTACAAAAATGAAATAAAATGCTTCATTGAGTACCTTCCTTTGTTTTTATATACAAGCTACTGCTACATAAAGCAATAACCGACCAGAGTGGAGCAAATAAAATTAGGTTCAGGTGTCATTAAAAGAAATCGGTTGCAATACACTGTTTACACGTAATTTCGCTTCTTGCAGGCACCACTTTAAAACTGGCCACCGAATGGCACAGGTAGGCTCAAGGTCTCAAGAGCAATGCCAAGTCCGGCAGGTTGACGCAAAAGATGAGTTGTGAAGTTGCACAAGCATGTAAACTAAATCCTATCATTTAGCCGGCGAACTCGAGCCCAATGATTACAGTGATTGTGTTGCCGTGAAGCAGGGAAGTCATAAAAGCGAAAGCTTGACGAGAGTAGCAAAAAAATATATAGACAGTTTCGAAATGTGTGTTTACATCCCTGTTAAATGGGTCGTTAAAGCAATAGTATGGATATGGAAAGTGGTGGAAATGAATGAATTTTTTTTTCTTTTTGGCACAACAACCGCTGGCGGTCAAGGCCTGCCTGTACCCACTAGTGAAGTGGGCTTGGCTTTCAGTGACTTAATTGTTACCACAGCAGGATAGTCAATCCTACGTATGGGGGCACGGTCTATTCGGGGCTTGAACCCATGACGGGCATGTTGTTAAGTCGTTCGAGTTGACGACTGTACCACCAGACCGGCCCCGGCCGGGGAAATGAATGAATACAATGCTGCAATGCTTTGAAAGCCGTTACGGTACGGTGAGCATCACCGAGGTGAGATTGTTTAGTTAAAATTATGTTGTTTCATATGTTTGTTCTTGTTTGTACACTTTTAAGAGTTGTTTTGTAGTATAGTAACAATTGTATCCTTTAAAAATATGATATTGGAGTGTGTTTTAACACCACTTATCTCAAGCACAAGCAACAAACATAGCTTTATACTAGCGCGTAGCTGGTGCTACCATTTCCCTCATGCCAACGGATCAAAGCATGCGAGTGATTTTTCTCCCAAGCTTTCACACTGCAAGCCCAGACATTCTTGATTAGAAATAGGATAAAGAGAGAGAGCACGAAAAGAGGAGAGCGAATGTCGCGGCACGAATTGAACCGAACCGGCCCGAAGCGCCAACGACGCAAAGCTTCAAGATGTAACCTCGCGGCTACAGCACGATCGCTCCCCCAATAATACGCCAGTGCCCTTTTCACTCGCAAACCGTACGGACGCAACACGTTCCACTGGCCAGCCTACTAAACAGAGCCGGCTTACTAGATAAGTCCCTGCCTTGACAGTGTTGCAGGCGGTGCAGTTGCAGTGCAGTGTTGCAAAGAGTGTGTTTGCATTCCGGCTACAGCAACGGTGCAAACCCCCAGAAGCTTAGATCGGATGACGCTAAGGTTTGTGTTTAGCAGTGAGTGCGTTTCTGATAAGTAGCGGGCGTTTCCGCATGGGATGAAGATAAAGTGGTTAAAGCGTTTGTGTGATGCTGGATGGTTTTGCATTGTGGAAAGTGTTTGTGAAATTTGAGTATGAATTTCTTCGCTGTTTTAAGTACAGAAGCGGGAGAGAAGTAATAATTGCTGCGAGAAAAAAAACCCATATGCAGTAGTGAGTTGAATCCCCCCGTCCTCCTCCTCGTGATGCTTCCTTCACTTGTGCGGAAGTCACGTTGTGCTGTGAATTGTGAGTGCTAAAAGAAGATGCATTTAGAAGATGCTGTTCAATGCCGAAACAAAACAAAAAAAAGTGCCACTCGACAGTTTTCGCGGAAGTGAGCTGCTGTAGTGTTAGATTACTGTGCACTTTTGTAGCATTTAAGTGATGGAACCTAATTCCTTACTGGTGTAGTTTTAATTAACATAAAAAATATAACACATCACTTAAACACAAAAAATTATATTTAAAATCATACAAAATTTAAATAGATGGAAATTAAATAACTAACGTAAAGACAAGTGGAATGGAACTACAAAAAGAGGGATAAACAAAACTTTAAACTGCTGCTTGTACAAATATTCAGTGATCTTAAATCAAAACATGTGCAGAACAACAAAACTGCCGCCAAAGAGAAATAAAATCCACCCCTCCCCGGTGTAAAAGTCACAGCTGTACAATCATCATCCGCGAATGACGCCCGTCCAGCCCGTCTGCTTCCACCACGTATGTGTGCCAGTGCCGGTGCGCGGTCAAGTATGAAGTACTCGGTTTGAATTAATCGAATAACAAATAAATGCCTGCCAGCTGCCAAATTATTCCTCGCGAAGCTTGCTGCGGCGATAATTAGTTTTTATTTGCTTCCACCTCCTCTCCCCCCCTCCCCCTTCCCCCATCAACACGATCAGCGTGCGCATCCCAAACTGATCAGTTGAGCGTGTACTCAAAGCCCCTTAACCTCCCTCTCGCTCTTGTGGCTTTTTTGCTTTGCTTGTGGAACTTGTTAAAAGTACAAGTATGTGAGGAGCAAACGGTGTTAAGCAGTCGCCGCTCCAGCCGACATTACGCTTGATTTGCAACATGTTACATGACCGTTACGCATCATGCCGGGACGATCGGTCCCCGTCATCATCATCATCATCATCGTCGTCATCACGGCCGGTAAATTGTGTCTGCAAACTACTGCCAAAGAGGACCGGTTTTTAGGGTCCACGGTCGTGCACGGTGGCAGTAAAACTGTGGAATTGTTTGAGTTTGAGATCTAACTCTTTTTTTTCGCTCCCTTGGTGGGGGTTTTGTGGGCTACACTTGTTCCGCGTTCCGCCTGTTCCACTATGTGTGCGGATCCATTTGTTTGTTGATTTGGTGTACACACACACACACACGAGCAAACAGCGGTAGAACGATGAGAATGCTCGCATTGCCCTCCGTACGTTACTTTCCAATGCGTTCCTCCAGCGGGTTTGCAGAGGCGCAACGATCCAACGAATCGATGAGCCGAACCCATTGGCAAGGTTCTCCCTCTCTCCCCCCAGCCCCATCTTTCTGTTTGGTTGCAAAATAGTACAACAGTAGCAACAAAAAAAAACCTAAAAACGAACGAATACACAAAAACACCAAAAACCCAGCCCATGTTTTGCTGCTTGGCGGGGCAGCGTTTACGGATGTAATAAAAGTTTTATCTGCACGCGTCTACGCGATGACCCCAACCCACCCATCCCACCCACCTCAGCAAGTTCGCGGACCGAAATCGGTTCATCTAAGCCCCCATCGTCACGTAACGTGTCATCAGGTTTGTGTGTGTGTGTGTGTGTGTTGGCTGTTTTAGTTTTCTTTCTTAGCTTTTTATGGTAAGATGATGCAATGCGTTGTGAGCAAAGCAAAAAAAGGGAAAGAGGAAAATTCACTTCGCTAAGTTTCCATTTCAACGATTTCCCTTGGCCAGTGGACGATCACACATTCTTCGCCAATCAAAAGCCTCGCCAAAATTCCATCCCACGTAAAATCGCGCCATGTTGAAGAATGCGTTCGATTAAAAGTCACATAAAACCCGAATCAAGCAGCAGCTTTTCACATTTCTGCTTGATTATTGTTTGTCTTAGTTCGGTTTTTGTTTCGTTCTCAGAGCCACAGCAAAAATACACGTCCAGCGGTACAGAGCCCCCCCACAAAACGGCACGAGATTTATGCTGTGTTTCAGGTTGCAAAATGCCCGTTTTTTGTATGATGTGTGTGTGTTCTGTCCGGTAAGCAAAGCCAAGCAAGGGTAATATGTGCCATGGAAATGATTTTATGACTGCAGCTGCTGTTAAGTCAACAGTTTACAGTGCCGCTCCGTTTAAATCCTTTCTCCTTTTCCCCGTTTAGCGCGAGCCTTTTTCTGCCGCAGTGAGGTGTCCGTTTTTTTCTTCTCTCTCTCTCTCTCTCTCTCTCTCTCTCTCTCTCTTTCTCTCTCTCTCTCTCTCTGTGTTTTAAACCAAATTTAATGCACCAAAAATGTGCTTAACAAGCATTAGCGCTTGTTCTTTATCCTTGATTCAGTGTTTGCAATGGATGTGTGTGTGTGTGTGTGTGTGTGTGTGTGTGTGTGTGTGTGTGTGTGTGTGTGTGTGTGTGTGTGTGTGTGTCCATTACATTCACCAACGTCCATTCGATTGGGATTAACAAGCTACATTAACAACTGCTTACATTGGAGAGTAATGGATGACGGATTTAATGGGCATAAACATCGGACGTTAATGAGGTTGCAAAACGTCGCAGTGAAATTAATTACCTTTCACATAAAATAAGCGTTTTTTCGCAGCAAATACTCATTTATTTTATTATCCACTGATTTTCATTTTAAAGCTGTCATTTGCATTAATTTAGCACATTTTTTTTTGCCCCGCCTCGGGGTGAGCGACATTCATCATAATTAAGCGTTCTTCTAAGCGTTCTCAGAAACTCAGAATCAGAAATCTTATACCCGCTCGGTAGCGAATGTGTTCCCCGACGTGACACGGCGCTGTGAAAATATAATTCAAAAATCCTCATTAAAAACCAAACCGTTTTACCAATCAATTTTCCCTTTCACTCTCTCTCTCTCTCTCTCCCTCGCTCTCTCTCTCTTAAAACGTTCTCCTGTGAGTCTCCAACCCAACGACGACCAGGCCGACTGGCTTCGGCATACGCCAACTGCGATCTCAAAGCCTAAACAAATGAAGTAAACTGTAATTATAAACACCCCCTTTCCTCTCCCCCCCCCCCCCCTTTCTTCTGCCTCCTTCCATTATCCCCCTACAGACGCATTCACGATCCAACGTTGATCCTGGGCCCTGGTATCGTTTTATCGCCGCACCGGGTAGGCACGGGCTGGGAATTTGTACGTTTCCATGTAAATAAAACAATTATTACGGGAAAACGTAATAATGCCAAAGCCCCACAATATCTCCGCCAGCGTACGCATGTATGTGTACATGTGTGTGTGTGTGTGTGTGTGTGTGCCTGTTTGTGTGTTCGGAAGCAAAATGAGGAAGTTTTGAAGTGAGCTGCCATCAGCTCGAGCCCGGCAAAACGTAAGAGTTGAATCGTGGCACGGTGCTGGGTGCGGTGGTACCAGTACCTATAAATAAACGTCAAATGCATTTCCATCCGGTTCGGTTCGGAGGTTCCGGAGTGTTTGGCTTTCTGTCCGCTGGGTCGTCAGTGGGTTTGGGGTGCTACGGGGGGAGGTACGTGCCCCGGTGGGGGGATAGGGAAAGATCAATCAACCTTCGGTTTCGAGCAGTGCTCCGGGTTTAGCGGACGGGGTAATGGGTTTACCGCTTTCTTGGCAACAGGTTGCGATTTGTTGCGCGCGATCATCGCCCGCCCGCTGACGGAAGTGCTTCATTAATTCTATTTTTTACCCGCACAGTACTTGCTCAGTCATGAGGATAGGTCAAGGATGGTGTTGTGTGTGTTTGCTGTCGTTTTTGGATGTGAAAAGCCAGCCGGCGAGAAAGGAGACATCATACAATATGTATTGAAAGACATGGGTTTTTTTTTGTGGGATTTAAATGGAACATTCGATGGATTTAGAATTGATGTGGTGCAGATGGTAGAACAGTTCTGGATGGTTTGGTGTATTTTTCAACAATAAATGAACCACCCCATTTGACAATTTGTGAACATAAAACAAAGCTATTTATTTGTACTTCGCGTGCCAAAACAAATGTTGGTGGCGGTGGAAGAGCTTCATGTTGCTATTAATTTTGCTACAAGCAAGGAATTTATTACATTTGCGTCAATGGGTGGGATGACTACTTTAGGGCCGCTTTTAAAATACCAGAACCCAGAAAAAAGGGGGCAAGCCGAAACGTTTCGTTGGCCGGTGTCCAGTTTTGCCGTTTGTTTAAATAATAGTCTCCCTTTAAACTGAAGACGGTTGGATGAGAGGTTTGCAAATTTTCGAAATGTATCGTTCTAAAATATGAGCTGAGGGGAAAGATACTTGCAGTAATAATAATTCAATTTTTCTAGTAAATTTTCTAGAAGATCGTAAAGATGTTTCCATGACTTTGATAGCGTCAAACGGAAAAGCAGAACAGAAAACCTATTCGTAGTTACCCTTTCTTAAAGTGAGTCCACTGCAGGTGTGTATTGAAATTGTAAAGAAATGTCCTATTTTAAAACCCTTTGCTACAATTTCACAACTATCCTGTGCTGTTGTGCCAAAAGATAGGGAAACCAAGCAAACACACGGCAGGTTGTCTTTTTGGACGGTTGTTTTTAAGACCATAAATCAGGCGTCACGCAAACTTTTCGCCTCCTGTGCCAGATTCCGGCGATCCAAGGTGCTTCTGTTTCTGATGTTTCTGTACCTTTGTTGGCGCTATTTATCGTCCTGCAGCGAGCGCTTAAGCATGTTGGCAAACGGTACGGTTAATCCACCTTTTCCAGCATAAGTCGCACAAAACTAACGAAATTAAAACATGTTATTTTCTAATGAGGCAGACTACCGCAAACAATGCAATGGTGCTTTGTCTTCGTATAAGAAACACACAAAACCGAAGGTATGACACATCTATCTAGCTTAGCTAGTACTGTACACACGCCTCCTTTTGCATGTACACAAACGAAGGCAAACAATTGTGCGGCTCCATCCATTTAATGAGCAAACAAAGCAAACCGATAGGAGTTCCTTCCTGTTGAGCTTTATCGATTGTGCGTTTTTTTTGTACAGTTTGTTAAAGTTTGCAAAAATAGTTCTGTCTATTCTGTTTGCTGTCGTATCACGCTGCTCTCTGAACAACATTACCATCGGTAAGCCGCTCGTACCCGGCACAATACGGTAACGGTGTCGGTTTGCGTGTCATACATTACGCGTTGCCATAATTCTATTTGATCCTTTCACTTCATAAATTACTACCCACCGCCACCAGCGGAGATAACGAAAGACGGCCGGCACACACACACACACATGCGTTGGGCAGGAAACCCTCGGAAAGCCCTTTAGCGATGAGCGATGTCTCGCGTTGCATCGGCAACCTTTGCTTGGTCGGGCGGAAATGTCTTCCCGCAAACACAACTGCAGTACTGCGGCGCTCTTGAGGTAGCTTAACCCGCGCTAGTAAATGTTTACGGCAAGAAACACTTCATTCTCGTGCGGGAGGGGGGAGGAGCTGAATTTACGGACGCGAATGAATGTGTCTACACAATGTAATAATTTATCTCAAAGCTTGGCAAAGGTTAATGCTAGTTTACGGTTACGGTTCAGCAGCTGCACGGAAGCAAATACAACGGAAGCAACAGTATGTTGGGGCAAAATTATAACGCAATGAAAATAATCTGATTTTGTAGGACGCTTTTGCCCTTTTGGTTTTGATTGTATGCTCAGCAATACAATTGCTTGGACGGTACGAATCATCATACACCGTTTCTCACGCAGAAATCGATATTTTTGCGCCTAAAGTTTGCAATGTTGTGTTGAATATTTGCTCAAATTTAAATCCAGCATTAACCTTTTGTTAAGCATTGAAGAGTAATTGTAGATGAAGAGCATTCAAGATTAACATGCATAGTGCTGCAAAATGTCACTGTCAATGTCATTAAAAAATCTGACTGAAACAAAAACCATGTGGGCGTCACATACTCAATTGTGATAATCATTGGTGATACACAAAGCGATTGGTGTTACCAATGCATGATTCGTGACATTTTTGCGACCAACGCTTGGTCAGTCACTATGTCATGATTTTTTTACTGTGATCAATTCTGCAAAATGTCACTGACATAATCATGACAAATTCCGACTGAAACAAAATCATGTCAGCCTCACGAGCTCTGCTGTGATGATCAGAGGCGAGCCTCAAACAGCTGGTGTGACCATCACATACTTGGTGACACTGTGTGCAACCAACTCTTGGTCAGTCATTTGGTCGCGACATTGTCAGTAGGTGATCATACCGATACTCATGGGAGATATGTGGTGCGTGCGAGTGGTTCCAAGAAACAAAATGAGCATGTTTTCTCACTCCGTTTGACCCGACAGACAATCAAAGCTGACAGAACGAGAAAGAATCACCATTTTGTAGCTTAGGACCACACGCCAAGTATATTCCAAGAATGTCGTGATTATCACCGACAGAAAATGTCGTGACCAAGTGAGTGACCAAGAGTTGAGGGGTAAACAAAATATCACCAAGCATGTGATTGGTCGACCAACTGTTTGAGTCTCACTTCTGATCATTTCAGTTGTGTACGTGAGCTGATTTGAGCTTCATTTCAGTAATGAGTGTTGGTGACAGTTGGCAGCACTGTTTACAGCCAGAAAGAAATCTTGATTATGCTTGCGCCGGCATTAAGATACGCTTGTCACTCAGAGTATCGCGTTGAACTCAAGCATTCGCATGTCGCGTTCGGCATGTCATGACGCACTTTTAATTGAGTATCAGCAATGATCATCAAGCTACCACGGATATGTTCATTGTTTTAGTTGGTGAATATCTCGTGATGCTCATGGCATTTTGCAGCACTGGTCATGCATAATCGGGTTTTCTCTAAAATGGCACAAATTCTCAAACTCCAAACTCCAATCAAGTCGATTCGAAGCTTAATGACATTTAAAATTCACAAAGCACCAACGAAATCTTCTCCACATCACGAGACACTAATAGAGAGAAACAAACATTCTTCCAATAGATAGCGATGAAAGCGAAAGCGGAAGCTTCTGCACCGTGTCTAGACAATCGTGCCGATAGAACGGAAGGTCTCGTACGGAGGTGGCCACGATGAACGTGGCCGCTTTGATGGCAGGCCGCCCGCCCCATGCGCCAAAACATATCATCATCATTTCCACACATACACTCACGCACGGGAAACGTGATGCTATAATCCAGCCAATCCTTGATCCAACATCCGGCACGTCCCGGCAGCACGGTCCCCTAGGCGAGCAGTGGCGTAGGCCACAAATTGTTTCGTTTCGCACTTTTCACATACACACACACATACAGTATTGACAGTTTTTCGCTTCCGCTCGTCGTAGCAAATTCAGCACCAGCTTCACGAACACCAAGTGATAACAAATGACATTTCTCCATCCGCTCCATCCTCCCGGTAACGTTTCCTTTCCGACGAACAATGCGCACCAGATGGAGGATAATTTAATACTACAGCTCCCTACAGGGCTGTACGGTATTGTTGGTCCATTTTTCCAACCCCTCTACCGAAGAGTAAAGCTTAACTTACCATTGCACAACACGTAAAATCAGTTACAGTTCGCTATCAAACAATCGAAAGCACAACTCAGGGAGCAGGGATGGAAAGCTAAACCATTCTTATCACATCCACCAGCAGATCTCAATACAAATGAATGAATAAACGCTATTGTGTGCTATCTGCCGTGAAACGTTGATCATCGGCAAAAAAACCCCTCACGCGAAACCAAACTGTCTTGCGTTGGGAATGTTTGTGAGCTTTCAAGGTGGAGGGGGGCATACAGGGAAATCTATTTTCTTTGGGCCCTTTTACATAGGACGGGTGTCTGTTGTGTGCGTCTGGGATTATTTCATGCGGCGCCAGTCAAACAATTTGTCATTGGCGATACAATCTGTTGTGACGGTTGGTTTTGAAAACAGTTGTGGTAAGCTAGTTTATCTACAGCCAGCCAGCCAGCAGTTTGTGTGAGTTGTGCAGTGTGTTGTTGTTCCCGGTGTGTCTAGCGTTGCAGTCTAGCCCGGGTGGCAGAATGTTTTGCATAAAGTGCAAGAAAAACCAACGTATTTGGCGACTTTTCCATTACCATTTGGTGACGTAAGAATAATAACATTTTTGAGTCTTTTTTGTTTTGCATATCTCTTGTGCTTAGTACAATACTACTGCATGACTGTTTACCAAATTCGAGTCACAAAATGATTGATATGTGTCCAACTGGCACGGACAGCTTACTGTTGAAATGTGTGCATGCAGTTTGAAAAGTACGGCTGCATATTTGACAGCTGCACAGCAACGAAACAAATGTGTTGGTGAGTAGACAGGGAAAAAACAATACTATATGCCCACTATTTCCGATAACAAATCAGGATACTCCAAAGAGTTGACACTACACGAGCCCATTACATTTTCTACTAATCATGCTCTTTGTGGTGCTGTTTTCAAAAAGAGCACAAAAGTATATCGCTTCATATGGACGTGACTTTTGCATCTTCTCATTATGAACAACCTTCCATAACAACGATATTATTGGAAAAGGATTCCTATAGTGCAAGTATTCTCGGTCATAACACCTCTTATTTGCAGCAATATCTACCATAATGTAAGTGTCTATATCGATTACTTGGAGGAAAGAGGAAGAATTGACTTACGATTGTGTCGTCAACGAAGTCCAATAAGCCTGTGAATGGTCTGTAAGGCTGCGTAGATTGCTACAACCAGTCTCCATTATCCTTATCTTACACTGTGGTTTAAGTTCTAGTTGTTATTCTTGGCTAGATTTATGCTCTACTCTAGACACCTTAAAAACTTTTCCTTTTAATGTTATTATTATTTATTGGTTAATCTTCAACGGGCCGTATAGCCGTAATTAAGATAAGTAACAGTACACAAAAAAATTGCATAGCAAAATCAAGATTTGTAATTCGCAATCCATTGCGGCCATGGCAGAAGCCAGAGACGTTCCTTGAAGCACTGAGTTGAGATGTTGAAGTCAAAGCAATCAGCGCTAGAACGAGGTTGAGCGACCCGTAGAGTCTCTCTAGACCTAAGTGTTCGGGATGGTACATAGATATAGACTCGATGCAACAAAGGCGATGAGTCGATAGAGCCATTTAGCAAACCAGCGATGAAAGAGCACTGTGCATTGCGTCTTCTAACCGACAGAGGTTCAAGGCCTAGAAGACGGCACCGCGCAGCATATGGAGGAAGATTATTGCGATCCTACCAGGGAAGTAGGCGTAGGGCATATCGCGTGAGCCTACGTTGAATCACCTCAAGTCGAGCAATTGAGTTGGGTCGAGTTGGGCTCCAGACTACTCACGAATATTCTAGCACCGAACGAACGATACTATTATAGACAGCTTTGATGTACATGGTGTTTCGGAATTCATTACTTGTCCGGATAACCACGACAGGTAGTTGGTTTGCTCTGGCTGCTCCTCGATGAAGTACTAGAAATAGTAAATAACAAACTTTCGATCCTTGCCCAGTCCTTGTATCTTCCACCTTGTAGTGTCAACGCTATCCATATTAGCTGGCAAACATGCCCGCAAATTAAATCAATTAACGTCACTCACTTAATATACCCTGGGCTCCCTCGATACGATGCCTTCCCTCCGGCCGGTGAGTTATGGGTTTTTAAAAACTTTTAATTTCCATCTCAGTCTCATCAATCTTAACCGAAAGTACATCGGCGCCCAACCGCCACACATCAACACGGCGGGTGGAAAATTGATCGCCATCCGCAGCCCCATCCACACCGTCCACACGATCCACAACAGCTCAATGGAAAGGTCGCTTTTAGCCAGGTAGCTGGCTGAGTGGCCCCGTGGCCCAACCCAAGCCCGACGCAATCGATTGGCGTGAAAGGAGAATTTATCGTTTGCCTTATCTTGTTGAAAATAATTTATCTGCCCCGGCCTGCCCCGGTGCTTGACACTTACTTCGCGCTAACGGGGGTTCGATCGATTGCGCCGATTTTCCACCAACAGTGTAATGCTGCTTTCCTCTTGCCGCTCTCCCGGCTGACGATGAGAGATGGCCTTCCGCCTTGAACCTAGGATGGAAACGGGGTCTTTCATGGTGAAAACCTACCTCCACCTACAGTGGGGTTTTCTTTTTTTTTTTTATTCCACCACTCCCCATAAATTCCCCGGCCACACAGATTCACATTCTCTAGTGGCGTTTAGCCGTTATCTGTATCTATTTTTTTTCGCTTCCACACCCTTTCGATCACCTCCGATGTCCTCACTGTTTTGCGTGCTCTCTCTCTCTCTCTCTCTCCCTCTCTCTCTCTCTCTCTTTCTCTGTCTGACTCTGGCACTGGTCGCTAATTTGCTACATCCTGCTGCTCCTGACGACTGCTTATCGACCTTACGGGGCCCGCGCGCGCTATCTCGAGTAGCGGCAGTATCGATCTGCTGCGTTTTTCTCGATAGGGGCCACCCTTTTTTTTGCCGATATGCCGTGGCCGTGGTACATTGCCGACCGGCTGTATCACAACCCCAAAAGGTCCTGAAACAAGGCGAAAGGCTCATCTCTGTGAGAGTGGCCTGGGGTTTTGTTTTTTTTTTATTCTGTCGGTGCCACTTTCAAATTATGCTTTGCGTTGAACTATGCCTATTTCAAAATTAGCAAAAATAAACCATGAAGAAGAAGGGGGGGGGGGGAGAAAAGCCACATTGGAAAAAGAAGCAATCCACTCTGCTGTATTCCACCCCCCCTCCTACGTCCCCCTCCCTTCACTAATTGATGGTTCGATGTTGTTTATCTTATCGATCGGGTGCGATAATACATCACAATATTTTTCCCTCGGCCGTATATAGGCCGTATCTTATCTCGGGCTTGATTAGTTAGTGAGCCGGAAATTCATTTTGATTCGTAAGATTTTTTTTCCTCTCTCTCTTCGAACAAATAGCAGTTTTGATGCGACAAAACTCATCACTTCCTGCCTTGGTGTGCTGACGAGCTTTCCTGTTGTCCTAGTGTAGGTAAAAATGTTTAACAATTCTCTGCGGAAAAACTGAAGCTTTTCTTTCCACCAAAGAGTGAGAGTATCATGCACGGAGTAGTAATTAAAACCGATTTACCCTGCATGGCAAAACACAGGGCTCCGCATCAAAGGCCACTCGAGATGAAATAGTCGCAATAAATAGAGCATCTATGTAACGACCCTGAGCAGCGCAACGAACAGTGTTTGCGAACAGGCCCACCAATAGCGCACGAACATACATAGTTAATCTTCACTAGCAGCGTGCACCTACCGTAACACAATCACTACACTGGCCCTTACTGTCCCTTGCGATCCCCGTCAGGCGCAACGGGGTAACGTTGCCGTTCGCTAGAGTGTGATAAATTGCCTGATTGCAAAGGATACGAAAGTGTGGAAGCGGCGAACAAGGAGCCGGGTGTGGAGCGTTGTCCCCTTGCAGTTCCGCCCCAGCACGCTTGGGAGGACGCTTGGGAGTGTGCGGTCAATAATTATGCGGCCGCGCGGCAGAAGATACGGCTGCACGGCTGATGTCATCAGACGCTACTGACAGCCATTTTACTCTAATTAAATTTTATGATCGCGTCCTGGTTCGTGTCCTGCAGCCGGTGACACACAGGGAGAGAGAGAGTGTGCAGGACGGGAGCCACGAGCTACGGCCAGTTTCCGGTCGGTGCGTTCGGTGCCGGTGCGTTCATTAGTTCTGTTGACGTAGCTGACCCTTCAACCCGGTCGACCGGATGTGTCCCTGAACGGTGTCCCGAAACCCGTGCGCGCTTGTCGCCATGGACATTTTTTTCTTCTTCTTCTGTTTGTTTGAAGGGAAATACGGCTCAGGTGAGAGCGGCAAAGAGTGCAAGACAAAAAAAAAACAACCTTCCAGAGCGAACGCTTTGTCCTGCCGTGTAGAGTGATACATCTAGCTCGTGGTTTTGCTAGCGACTCGGTGAGACGCCCACGGCCCCGGCCACAGATCGAGGGAAAGGTTGTGTGGGATGTTTATGGCCACCATAAAGCTGTGGTCACGAAGGTGCAGCGTACTGGATGGAGCATCACATGTAACAACAAGCGCACCGGAAGGGTTATACACTTTAGCCTGCATTTATAGCGCATTTGCAAGGATTAGAACACAAGTAACGCTTTAGTTTGCGTTGTTTAACTTGAAGCTGTAACGCTGTTACGTTACAGAACGTTAGACAATAGCCTGAAAGTCACTTATAGTTGAGTTGAACGATGCTTGGTAACAAGCTCTGCTATTGTTCATTTTAATTGAACCTCAAACAAAGGAACTCCAATCACTCTTCACTGTTTGCAATCTGCCGGTGTTAGTGGTCAATGGTAATTCCTTGAAGCGTGTGCTTCATTGAGCATGTAATTCCCCCACTCTAAACCAGCTATAATCGCTACAAACTACAATAGTCACTCGTCTCCTCGTCAGCTGCTGATGGCAAACCATTATTTCATTAAATAATTATTATCCATTCATTTCAAAACCCACCCAACACTGGAGTCAGGCACTTTATGGTTTTGTGCTTAACCACAACAAGGTTCCGAAACCACCAGAACTCCCACTGCTGCTGGAATCGAATGCGATAATTTACCTTGGTCCTGTGCACTCTATACAACCAGGGTGGCAGCGAGGGTGCGCCCGAACCAGTGGAATGAGCTTACCTTTGCATTCTTCGCGGGGTGGTGGTCTGTCGACTCATTCGAATGAGGAATCTTCGTATCGATGGCGACGACACACAGCCGCTTTCTGGCATTGCAACAAACGATGCAAATCAGTATCTGTTTCCTACTGATATTGCCCAAGCAAAAGTAAAGATATAAAACTGTAATTTATTACTTTCTGTGTTTGAACAAACAATAAAACCCTTCTGTAGGAACACTTTCGCCCGTGCTGGTCCTCTCAAATTATCGCTTCCGATCCCCCCTCCCGCTAGGCGAACGAATTGGAAGTTTAATCACGTTCCTTGTGCTTTATTACAAACCCGCTGCCAGCTGCTGCCAGGAGAGCTTCTTGAGCTTCGAAGAAGAGCTCAGGATAATGATTTGATTTAGTTCGCATGGCAATCGATTGGCACGAAATTCCGGTTGATGAATTTGTAATTTTGCAACCCGTGGCCGTTACTTTACAGCTGTTTGCGAGGGCATGCCTATGGGCTTTGCTTTCTTCGCAAGAAAGAGAGATCCATTATTTCGATTGCAGTCTCAAGGGAGCTTCGAGCTTCTGCAGGTGGCTGCTTTAAAGCAAAGGTGGTTTAATTAATTTTTAATCCTCAAATATTCAGAAGTGATAAAATGGTATTTAATTTCGAATTCACTGATGCACACGGGTATTGTGGGGTTGCCCTCCTTGTGGAGTGGTTCAATCAGACACTGGTGCACCTTCGGCCATCATTCTGCTGCAATAGACACCACAAGAAAGTGTAGTGTAACAGTTCACACAACTGAATGTTGACTGGAAACTGTACTTCTTAATTCGAACGACAACTGTAGTCAGTCTAGCGCTCGCCCTTAGGATCTTTAGAGCTCTCCAATCTTGACGACTGCTTCACAAAACTCCAAGTAAAATCATTAAGCATTATTGGTATCATCATCAGGAGAGCCCTTGAGATCCTTCCAAAATCACCCATTTCTGGGAAATTCAACTAATGCTGAACCATGCCCGAACGACTTTGTCTGGCTAACGCTCGTGAGGAACGATCTTCCTACGCCATTTGTGTTTGTTAAATCAGGCTCTTAGTCTGTAAGAAGACGTGACACTTTTCCCAATCCGGTTACGTGGTAAAATAAATATCCTCAGCCCGCATTGTGACCACATATGTCATAATGCCAAAAAATGGTGGTCTACTTTAGCATACATCCCCCATACACCACATGCTCCCCTAAAATGGGTCCAAAATTATCACATTAACCTGCCAACTTACGCCACTCTCGCATGAAATGGAACCATACCGTCATTAAAATCATCCCTGCTGCACTCCATTTTTTGTTTGCGCAAATAAATGGCAAAAATACAAGCAAGCTTACACAGAGTAAAGCATCAGTAACGTCCGCTGGCCGCTGTTGTCGGGCTGGCTGGCTGGCTGGCTTAAGATTGTTAACCCCACTTGGCACACGATTTGGCATTGTACCCGGACCCGTGCCCCAAAAGGGATTATTTCGAATAAAAGAATAGAAGCATACTATTTCTATGCCCGTCTTGTTATGGATGGAACCAGTCCAAGTGAATCATCGCGCCGCGCATACGCTTCGTAGTTTATCACCCAAAATGACCCTGCATACGTGCTTGTGTTCGTGTGTGTTGTTCTTGATGTAGCATTTTTCATCCCAGTTTATGGACACTTTATTACTACTGCCCTCAATACTGCGCTTGCCTGCACGCTTATGTAGTGGCTTAATTCTTTTCCACTAGGCTCGCCACTTTGGCGTGCGTTTCATTGTTGTGTGAATGGAGCATGGAACACAGCGAAAACTAACATCAATGCAGCTTTGGCAAATGTTTCTTTTATTCGGTTGCTTACTTGTGGAGAAAAAATGGGTCCCTTGTGGATGATTTTCACCCCCCCGAGCGGAAGGATTGGGGCAATACATAAACAAGCAAATGGAACTCTCAAACTCCCTGCGAACAGGATGTGATCCCGCGAGTGGGAGATGACAACAATCGAGCATGGCATGGCGAATTCGAATCCGCTGACTGTGAAAATAATCAATAAAAGACTCATTTATTATACGGATTTAGCTTTTTGCAAACGGAAAGCTCTTTAAATTGATGGAACATTGAGCAGAAGGCTTTATGCGAGCTTACCTGTGCAGGCCCGTTTGATAAAGATACCCATCAGTCGAATGGTTTGTTCGAGGAGCGTCATGGCTGCTGGTTACAGCGTTACAGCAAACATTTTATCACAGCCATTCAGTGTTCTGTTTCATGTTTTCTACACAGTCACAAAGGTCACAACAGCAAACAATATGTTGATATTACATAAAAAAATGACACAATAGACGCGATTGGGAAATGGATACGGCCGTTTCGCTCCGCAAAAGAAAAACAGGAAGCTTACGATTTGCTGGATTTCTTTTATGCAAAACCAAACTCAAAACCCGCAATGGATTGTTTCCCCCTGTCCGTCTCTCCCTGGGAACCCTTTGCGCAAGAAAGTGAAAATGAATGAGTTGAACCGAAACCCCCGGTACCCGAAAACAACAGTGCCCCACAGGCCCTTGATCCTCCTGCGACGGGGTCGGAAACTCGTCATGCGGATGGGTTTTGGGAGGTTTTTTGTTTTAGAACTTTCACCCGATTTGCCCCGCTGCATTGGAGGACAACAGGGCGACGGGCTATTTATTCCATCAAACTCTTTACGGTCTATTGCTTTTGGCTGCGCCCTTTTCGTCCCGTGCGAAACACTTGCCGCAAGTTCGCAACTGACGACGCAGCGCGACACGCAGCTGTGCGAAAAGATGGCCCGTCCCTTTCGTAGAGGTTTGTGTTTGTGTTTTCTTGTGCCAGCTTTTTGAAAAGAAATATTCATCACAAATGGAACGTAGAAGAAGAAAAAATAAACGAGAAAAAGGGGGAAAAGCTGCATCCATTTACTGTCGCTCCCCGGCGGCAAAGATTTATCGAGCTAAATTTGCAGCGTCAATGGAATGTTTGTGGAGTTGGCGGAACCTTAGCCCAACCGTTCGCGGAGCAGGATGGGCGGGTTTGCACAGATTTGCCGGCGGCAAAGTGTTGATTCTAGTTCTGGCAGAAAAATCAACAACGGCAAAATGAAAACCAATTCCAAAGCGTTTCAAGAACGCACCAAAAAAGCAAAATCGATCGTATTTAGATTCGGGACAAGCTGACGGAAAGACGGAAATGCATCCGCCGGCAATGTACCCACCAAGGAGGATAGCGATGATTTCAAGAAAATTGCACACAATACAACTTGTGCCGTTCCATCCAATCCGGCGGGGAAGGTTTTCATCGTGAAAATGGCAAAAAGGAAAAACTATCACCAGAAAAACATACTTTCCTTCCATTAATGGCTTCCGGGATTGTGAAGGAGCGAGCGGTTCATTATTTCCGCTCTCTAGCGGCCCGCTTCTTTCCCGCCCGGGCCCGGTGGTGGTCGGTAAATACACGCCCCGTGTCAATACCACTTTACAATGTGTTCGCTACATCGCACAAAGCAGTAGCGTTTGTGGATGGTTGTATTGTCCTGCGTTTGCCGCTAAGCGGATTGGCGGTCATCGCGAGTTAGTCCGGCTCCAGCGACTCCACTGCTGCAACAAAGGGTCAAAGGGCTGGACCGTTCGGTCGTTCGTTCGTTCGTTCGAGCGAGTGCAAAGTGAATGCGATTCAACAGGAAAATGTCCCTCCCAAAAGGGCAGCATTTGCGAGAATTGCACACGAAACACACATCATTTGCTCAGCCTGTTTCGTGTAAACGAAATCAAGGGACGTTGGCCGTTGTTTGTGCCCATGTGCCCGTGTATCTTGGCGTACCGCACAAAGCTTTCGTTTTAGTTGAGTGTATAAAAACCTGTCACAAAAAAAGCAAAGGTGAATTAAATCCTTCACTCAGCTGTCGTAACAGCTTGCAGCACGGTGTCCAGCAAATGGTACGTAGCCAACCTGTCGCGAAGGGAAGGGAAAACGGTATAAATAACGATTTTTCTTGTCTAAACATTTCCGCTTTAGAACGGAACGGAAGTACCGTGCACGGCTACGGTTCGTGGCAAACGAGCTTTATCATTGTGAGCGAATTCACCTAACCGCAGGATCCGCAGAAGCAGTGGCCAATACGCGAATACGTCCGAATGACATACATTGTAAAAGGGCTGTTTTCTCTTTCTCCGGACATGCTTAACATCCGGGCTCGCAAGTGAGAAGTGGGAAGGGGAGAGTTGTGTTGCTCCCTTGGGAACAGTTGACACTAGATGGCAGTTCCATGGTGTTATTATTTTACACATAGAAAAAAAACATAATTTTAAAAGTTATTAGTAAAGGGCACGACGGTTCATCTGAAATTAAAGAAAATCTTTGCTTTTTTAGAGTTGATGTTATGGTTTAGCCGGTCTCGTAGTACAGTCGTCAACTCGTACGACTTGTAACAACATGCCCGTTATGGGTTCTAGCCCCGAATGGACCGTGCCGCTATACGTAGGACTGACTATCCTGCTATGGGGGGGATCAATAAGTCACTGAAAGCCAAGCCCACAAGTGGTACAGGCAGGCCTTGACCGACAACGGTTGTTGAGCCAAAAGAAGAAGAACAAGTTATGGTTTAGTGGAAAGGATATTAAAGCAGGCATGATAGAAGACAAAAACAATGACTCTTCCACAACCACTCCTTCCTTGGCTGTTATCTTACTATGCATAAGCCTTCTTCTTCTTCTTCTATTTGGCGTAACGTTCTGCTTGGACATGCCGGCCCATACAGGCTATCGAGAATTAATTCATTACCACGCAGTCGGATAGTCAATCCTAGCTACGGACGGTACGGGGGGACGGTCCATTCTAGACTTGAACCCATGACGGGCATGTTATTGAGTCGTTCGAATTGACGACTGTACCACGGTACCGCCCTGTATAAACCACGTCACACTTATATAAAGAAGGGCTGGTCAGACATAGATTGGGTCCCAGCGGCTGTTGTGTTAAAGAAAGTAAGGTAATATCGAATTATTTCAGGTTACCAATATAACGCATATATTGTAATATATTGTAATATTGTACAGCTTATAATGTATGTCTCTATTCTACAAAAATGACCATCGAAATATCTAATATTTAATTTAAATGCAAACGATATTACTAAAAGGAGAAGAGTCAACATAAGACAGGATCTTGATTAACATAACATATGGACAAAAAACTATTCCAAGAAAGTTGTGATGAATGATGAGATTTCCACATGAATCTCAATTAAAAGCAGAACTTTATACAAATATGCATGGGGCTAACTTTTACTGCTTGGGGCAACGGTGACTTATCATTAAGCATTCAATTCACTACAAAACACAACGACACAAGCGCACACACACACAAGCACTATTAGTCATTCGTCTCGGTTCTTTGAAATAAGGAAGACGCTTTAAAAAAAGGAACTGAAAAGAGACACTGCTTTTAAAAGAACGCCAGACCACGGGACGCTCGCCGGGACTCATATAAATCGATCCGTCGTCCGCATCGTCATTATAGTGAAAGGCAATCCTGAAGCTGTTCCCAAAACGGTCGCCGTGTTTTTTGCTGCTGTCCTCCGAGCATTGATATTGTATTGATTTTCGATTCCTATTGTGTTCCGTTGCCCACTCATCTGTGGTGATGTGGTTTTATGTTTTCTTACTGCATGAGCTGCAGGAGTGAGTGAGGGAAACGATTGAAGAATA
Organism: Anopheles bwambae; assembly: GCA_007018985.1. Taxonomy (NCBI): domain Eukaryota; kingdom Metazoa; phylum Arthropoda; class Insecta; order Diptera; family Culicidae; genus Anopheles; species Anopheles bwambae. The sequence continues at coordinate 17,931 of SIXB01001148.1, read as the reverse complement.
TCTTCCACGCGCTTGTTCAGCACAAGAATATCACGTTTCCCGTGGGGATTAGAATCAGCAGAACGCTTTGCTTATGCGAGACTGTTATTAAAAAGATCGCTCTATTTGGAGAATATATGTTTTGATGCCTTTTCATGCTTTTTCTTGTGTTTTATTGTCGCTCTAACAGATGCTTAAATAACTGACCGTAAGACTCGCACACGCTTCACTCGGAACTGCTCGAAACGAGATGGAGCTGCTGGTTTCGCCGGATGCGGCCCGTAACATTGCAGCGGGCGTGCTTGATCGTGACGCGTACGGTCAGCAGGGTGGTATTGTGAATCCAGCCGCCACCATCGATCTGGATCAGGAACAGTCTGACAGCAACGGAGTGGTTGATATCACGCAGCTACCGCGCATCCCAGGAGACGGTGCCCAAGCGCCGGATGACACCCCGGACACCACCACCAACGATCACCGTTCAAAGGCTCAACCAGCGCCCGGTGAGAGAGGCGATCGTTTGCGATCGCTTTCCCTTGCCGGCTGTGAGCCACACCTTAATGGAGCTGCTCTGGCTAAGGGAGATGATCCTGTTCGCACACCAGATGAACCCGGTGACAATCTAGAAATAGGTGAGTATTAGCACCTAATCACCAGCTTTTCGAAATGGCTAATCTTATCTCAGACTGACCGATGAGCTATTGTTCTAAGAAACCAGTTCAAAATTAGTGTATGTGTAGGTCAAGCTGAGCCTGATGGGTTAAAACCAGCAAGCTTAGAAGAATATAACAACGTGTTCATATGAATCTATAAACTAGCAGCACTAACAGCTCAGAATCGATACCGCCAGGGATGTTCGTTTCCGTGTCCGAGTCGTTCCGAGAACGGCCCAAAGTTCGCCACGTAATCCCTCGGGGCAAGAACAAACAGCTCCCACACACACACACACACACACACACACACACACACACACACACACACACCCGAGCATGGCATGGCAGGGAGATGTAAATTTGTAAATTTAAATTTTTAAACCAACTCACAGCAGCACAAAACACGCCATTGTGCAAGGGGATCTAACTAGATAGGATAATTTTCGCTTCGCTAAGCTCCTGAGCACGCACGTCTTTATGTATCAACATCCTGTGTCGGGGCAGGATCGAGCCCTCGAGCCCGCGGTGGAGCACCGAAGCTCGAGGGAGAAGATAACCCCCACACGACCAACCAACCTATTAATAAAATTCGCCCCTCGGAAGAAGGTATAGCCATGTTATTGTGCCAAGGGATAGCGAAGCGGCAAAAAAAAAAAAGGAAAGTCATTCCTCCGCACCACAATCCACCTGCGGTCCGCTGTGCCCGCTGGCAGCGGCACGGCAGGGCCCACTGTCAATCGTTCGCGAAGTGGCCACGGTCGGCCAAATTGAATAATCGATAATTTGTTCTCCCGCAGCCATGTGTAACAAGCTCCTTCACCTCACCACAAGCGCCACAGTGTAGTGTAGTGTGCCGTCTCAGGTGGCGAGAACATATTGATGTTCTTTATGGTTTCGTCAGTGTCCTCCCTCTGCTGGCTACTCTTCTCGATTTCAGCTCTTCCTTTCAGCCGTGGTTTCCTTTGTCCTTTTTGGCCTGCATAAGAGCTAGAGCATTTTTCGCATCCGCATCACTCACGTCAGTGCTGGTAGACCGGAGTGAAGGGCTAAAAATAGCACGGCCACACAGTCGTCCTTCGGCACCGGCACCGGTCGGCACTGGCCACAGGCGAAAGTAAAAGCTAGACGCGGCTACAGACGAAGACGAAGACGGCTGCCGCTCATGAATAGTATTAGCAAACGGGGGGGAGGATAGACATTTTCACGCCTCATAGAGTGAATGGTGAGGTCCTGTGCATAGGAACGGAACCGAAATGGTGCCGATGACACAGCGACTAACAGGCACAACAAAACATGCGAGAATCAAAGGAACTAGGTATATAATATACATACAACACACACACAAAGCACAAACATAGTTCCGATGGTATGAATGGCAGGAAAAGCCTGTCCTGAAGACAAATTACTTTTCTTGTGTGAAGGAAAAGTCGAACGGTCTGGTCCGGCCAATCGTTTCCTTGCCGGTTGGACATTCGTTTGCTATTAAGCAGATTGGAAAGTTTCGTTCATAGAGTAGGAAGTTATTGGAAGCAAGGTGTATGCGGAAGACTTTTAATAACACAATGGTGAAGAACAGAAAGCCTTAGGAACAGCGTGGTTGAGATTTAATTCGATCCAGCGTCTGGGGGGACATGGAAAGACCAATTATTTTAGGGGATATTTATGTATTAATTTGAGTAATTTGTCTTCACAAAAAACTCTCTTTATAACTCTATAAACTCAGAAATAAAACCAATGTTACAGCCAACATCTAGATTGGGAGCCGACGGTTTGGCTCAGGTTCAGGATTAGATCCATACTTGATAGAACCCACGACCAATAACGAAATTTTACGTATTGTTTAATGACCCTAAAGGAGCCTCTCACGATCAATCAACATAATTTTATGTTCAAACATTAAACTGCAATATCCTCTCCTGCTCTCTTTCTTCCTTTCTCTCTCTGTATCTCTCTCTCTTTTTTTCTCCAACTAGCTAATAATGAAAAACAACAACCGAACGGGATAGTGTCGCCATCGTTCACGATCGAGCAGTGCGGCCCGGACTACCAGGAGGGTGGCCAGGGTGGCGATCCATTACCACCGCCACCGCCGGGCGGAGGAGAACAACCACATCCAGGGGATCCGGGGGTGGTGACAGCCGGCAGTGGCGGCAATGCGTCCCACACCCAGCCCCACACCAACAACACCTACTCGGCGTTCAAGCGGGGCAACGTGGTCAAGGGTATCCTGTGCCCATCCATGACCAACTCGTTCCGTGCGCCGTCCCTCGAGCGGTCCTATCTGACCTATTCCCACCGCCAGCGACAAAAGTCGCTGATCCTGGTGAACGTGGTCGACCTGGTGCTGAAGGTGGTGCTGGCCTCGGTCTGGATCGGCTTCAACAGTGGCATGGTAAGTGGCGAGGGCAGCGTTATCGTGTTATCAGTGATTCAATAAATAACACGATAACACCACCATCGACCCGACCGGCTGGCTCTGACTGACTAACGGATGGTCCTTGCATCCGTGGCGGACATCGATACACGACTTGCTGATTTGCTTACGTTTTGTTTTTTCCCCCATTTGCGAACGGCATCGGGCGGCACCACAGACAATCAAGCCGCACGAGGTGACCTGGTCCGTGTGCTGTATCATCTCGAACTTTCTGATCTGCGTGCTGGGCAGCTGGCGGCTGTTCGCGAACAACTATCTGCACTGGGCGGCCGTCTGCACCTGGCTGCTGCTCAATCTGCAGGGATTTCTCGGCGAAGGGTTGGGCTTTGCCGAGCGCGAATACTTGATCTGGTACGTGCTGTTCATTATCTTCGTGCCGTACGCTATGCTGCCGCTCCCACTGAAGTGGTGCATGATTGCCGGCTCGATGACGGCCATATGCCATTTGGTGGTGACATCGCTGAACAAGTTCCTGCACGACAAGGTATGGTATGAATGTCATCCCCGTGGGCCCAAAACCAAGCACATAAGCTTGTTAGGTGTTAAGGTCAAAGAATTACAACTGTTTGACTTTCTTTGAAATGAAAAAGGAAATTGTAGCACGAAGCTTGTTTGAATAGCTCTAAAGCACCAACCCGTCAAACAGGGTTGCAGGGATTTTCGCCCAAAGCTCTACGTGTATGAATGCGATATTACTTGATGGAGATATAGCAAAATAAAGGGTATTTCAGCTTAAAATTACGGATCGTTAATTGATAATCGTTTATTAAAATTATATTTTAGAAACAAAAAAAGTCGAAAATATCAGATTTTTCCATCTAAATAATGATAAAAGTCCTTTAATAATAAAAGTCCACGAAATAAACTAGATTTCCAATTCATTACGAAATACATTTGAAAGCAACGAAATAGTGCATCGAAAGTCCATGCTACTAGTAATAAATCAACTTTCATTTCATGTTTAAATAGATAATCAAGATTCTGAAAGTATTAGCGAATATTAGATCGGTCCGACACACCCTTCTCTTTAAACCTCTTATTCAACCATCAACCCTTCAACCGCTACCCTATTTTACTCGGTTCACCCGAAAACCCCCATCCAACAGGATCCGAGCTGCATCGTTCGACAGATGATTGCCAATCTGTTGCTCTACCTGGCCATCAACTTTGCCGGCATGTACACCAAATATCTGACCGACCGCGGCCAACGGTTAGCCTTCATCGAAACGCACAAAGCGATGGAGCACAAGCGCGAATCGGAAAAGGAGTACCAGCGCACGCAACGGCTGCTCGACTCCAGTAAGTAACCACGTCACGGGAGCATACGGGGGGGGGGGGCGTACCACCGTAAGCTTTCTCTTTGTTATCTTCGCAGCAACATTTACTGGACTAGTACGACCTAGTACGCTAGTACACGCGAAACAGTAGCAGAGGTTTTTGGAGCATAAATTGATCCTAAAGGATCCTACGGTCCTCTCCACACATCCCTTGAACTGGTAGGGTTCAGTACTTAAGCTTTTTGGGCTTCCTAGATTTTTTTACCTTTTCAACCTATTTTTCCGTGCGTTCGTTTTACGTGCAGGTTTTCCACTTTCACATTGCGTACGAACCTATAAACATTCAACCCGCGCGTATCCGAGAAGAGTGCATTCCGTGAGACCAGGAAATCGAATTACTTTCGGGGTTGAGTTTTTGGTTGAGGAAGTTTTCGATAGTAATTCAATTAATGGGTCCTCTGAAGGTATGGATGGGTTTTTAGTGGTTGTTGTTACTCCTGTCTGGTCGGCACACAATGACCGACGTCGGCGTGAGTGGGTTCTTGCGTACTCTTGAAGTGATGCTTACATGATTTACAGGTATATCATCTGTTCCGAGTGAGTGCAGAGTTCACTATTGCGTTCGTTAGATCGTGCGAATCAGGAGAGGCAACGAAAAATGCTTTCCCCGTTTAATTAATTGCTCATACCCTTAACGTGCACTATTTACTTCTTTTTGTATGTAAAAAAACAGGACTATAAAGACACGCTGGGCAACGATACACACCGAGCACATTTGCCAGTAGTTCCGCACGTACTTCTGTTTGAATGTCTTCCCTATTCGTCCCTACTGTGTTCTTCAATTGCATCGCCCTTAGCTCTCTCGCTCGCTCGCTCGGTCTCTCTCTGTTACTCTCACGGGAACACCCATTCCAAACTTCTGCTGCCCATTCCGATTGCTGCAAGCGAACAGTTTACTAACTTACTAACGACTGCCACCATGAGCGCTCGATTTGCATAATTATTCGTACCTTCCACCATCAGTGCCTGGACGCTTCCAACAGTCGGTCGTCTCACTAGCATGACAATACTGGATAATTTTTATGAAAAACTTTCACGTAACTCTCCTCATAACGATCCAATGCGAGGAGGGGGTTGTCTGCCCCCTGCAGCGTTCGACAAAAACAAACTTTACTGCATAAATGAACGATGAAAGTGTGGGGAATGCTGTCATAATTAAACGATGAGGTTTTTTTCTTCCTGTTTTAATAAACACCTTTTACTGTAGGGTGTGGTGTGCGTCATTATCATACTCTGTTTCCCCTTCCCTCTCTCTCTCTCCCACACGCACAGTTCTGCCAATGTTCGTCAACAATGACATCCGGAAGGAGATGTACAAATCGCCGGAACAGGCCCAGGTCGACACGCAGTTCAAGAAGCTGTACATCTACCACATGGACAACGTGAGCATACTGTTTGCGGACATCAAGGGGTTTACCGAGCTGGCGAGCAAAACGTCCGCCCAGCAGCTGGTCAAGATACTGAACGATCTCTTCGCACGGTTCGACAAGATTGCAGAGGTAAGCGAATATGGATTTGCGAATGAGGCATGAGGGCAGGGTTGTGAACTAAGCGTCTTCTTCTCGTCTTCGTGTCTCCCATACCCCCCCGCCCAGGATAATCACTGTTTGCGTATTAAACTGCTCGGCGATTGCTACTACTGTGTGTCGATGTTTGACAGTCAAAGCTGGAAAAGCCGCCCGGATCATGCGGTGTGTAGCGTCGAGACCGGTCTGCACATGATCAAGGCCATCAAGGACGTCCGGTGTCAGACGAACGTGAGTGTTTGAGGATTTGTGCACCATCCTTAATCTGGATTACATGTTTCACACGTTTTGAATGTTTCATCTCTCCCCCCCCCCCTGCAGGTGGAGTTGGACATGCGTATCGGCATCCACAGTGGCTCGGTAATGTGCGGCGTGCTGGGCGAAAAGAAGTGGCACTTTGACGTGTGGTCGAACGATGTGGTGATTGCGAACCACATGGAATCGGGCGGCGTGCCGGGCCGGGTGCACATCTCCGAGGCGACGCTCAAGTGTCTGAACGATACGTACGAGGTAGAACCGGGCAATGGCGGCAGCCGGGACAGCCATCTGAAGATGATGAACATTAAAACGTTTCTCATCAAGCGCACGGAACCGCTGCGGCCGCGCAAACGGCTGATGGATCGGCAAAGCACGGTACAGTTCGAAAAGGAGACGGCGGCCATGCGGGCGGGGGAGTCCCGGTTCCGGAAGGACTCGAAAACGCCCAGCATTACGTCGAACAGCACGAACACGACCGGCACGACGGCGACCTGCTCGGGTGGCTCGGTGGTGCAGCACAACCACAATAACAATAACAATAACACCACCAGCAGCAACAACAATCATATCACGAAGCGCACCAGCAAGTCGACGATCCACGAGGACGAGACGACCACGGACTGGATACCGGAGATACCGTTCAAGAATCTGAACGAGTGCGGCGGGGGCGTGAATGCGGCGGAAAGCTTCCGCGACAAGAAGCACACCGACCGGGAGGACGTGTTCACCTCGACCGAGGAGGTGGACGAGATGATCGACCAGAGCATCCAGATAAACTCGAACAAGCAGATCCGGCAGGAGTATCTGTACACGTGGACGCTCAAGTTTAAGGACTCGTCGCAGGAGGGCACCTTCTGTCAGCTGCGCGAGGACATGTTCCGGTCGAACATGCTGTGCGTGTTCGTGGTGTGGATCTTTATCGTGCTCTGCCAGGCGGTGATTATACCGCGCTGCACCATCCTGATCGTGGCCCTGTCGATCACCACGTTTCTACTGACGGTCGGCTGTATTCTGGTGATGGCGGAAGAGTTCTCTGGGTTACCCAAGTTTCTGCAGCAAAGCTCCTCGACGCTGGTGCACGATCGTAGCAGGCGCACGATATTTGTCTGCCTCACGATCATCCTCATGTCGATCGCCAGTTCGATGGGGCTGATGATGTGCGATCTGGAGGAGGTGGACGCGGTTCCGGATCGTAGTACGGTCAGTCCGAGCTACTCGTACTACTGGCAGGCCGGCGGACAGCTGAACGTGAACAGTACGGCGATAACGTTGCTGCGCCGTGCCGTCGGTGATGCACTGGAGCTGGGTGCGCTGACCAATCGGACAGTGAGCGAGACGGATGCGAACACTACCGAGCTGGTGACGGATGAGTTGCTAGACCACGATGAAACTACGTCCACTCCACCGATACTGCATCCGTCCTGTGTGCATCCCGAGTACGTGGTGTTCACCTGGGTGCTGTGCCTGATCTCGCTCGCAACGGCCCTGAAGCTGTACTATCTGGTGAAAACGTTCATGGCGATCGCGATGGTTGCGTGCTACTCCTTTCTCATACTGCTCGTGTTCGAGAAGGTGTTCGATTCGTACGATCTGCAGTACATACAGGCGAGCGGGATGCCGCTGGCCGCCCAGATGATGATCCTGCTCGGCGTCTTCCTGACGATGGTCACGTACCACGCTCGCCTAGTCGAGGTTACGTCCCGGCTCGACTTCATCTGGAAGGAGCAGGCGGAGAAGGAGCTGTCGAACATGAGATCGAACCGCCATCTGAACGATCTGCTGATTAAGAACATCCTGCCCGATCACGTCGCCACGTACTACCTGTCCGAGGAGCGCACGGACGAGCTGTACGCGAAGATGCACGAGCTGTGCGGGGTGATGTTTGCCTCGATACCGAACTTCAAGGACTTTTACTCGGAGGACATTGAGAATGGGAAGGCGTGCATACGCATCCTGAACGAGATCATATCGGACTTTGACTCGCTGCTCGAGGAGCCCCGGTTCGAGACGGTGGAAAAGATTAAAACCGTCGGTGCGACCTACATGGCCGCCTCTAATCTGTGCTCCACCAAGAAGGTAGGTGTGCTTTAATGGGGTGTTTTTGGTTTGTTTATGGTATTAAACTAACACTCTCTGGTAATAGTCACACGTGGATGAGCGCGACGAGGAGGCCGTCTGCGATCTGGTCGAGTTTGCGCTGGCCATGCGCCAGAAGCTGCAGGAGGTAAACAAGGACGCATTTAACACGTTTCAGCTGCGCGTTGGCATTAGCAGTGGGCCGCTCGTCAGTGGTGTGATCGGTGCCCGCAAGCCCGTCTACGATATCTGGGGCAACACGGTAAACGTCGCGTCTCGGATGGACTCGACCGGTGAAAACTGGAAGGTGCAAGTTCCGGACTATACGGCGGCACTGCTGCAAACGAAGGGTTACACCTGTGTGGTAAGTGGAGCGATAACAATCCTTTCCAATCAGTGCGTTAACTGATGCTCTTTTTGTGTTACCTTTCCCGCAGCAACGTGGTGAAGTGAACGTAAAGGGCAAGGGACTGATGCTAACCTACTGGGTGCTGGGCAAGAACATATCGGCCAGTCAATTAACCTCACCGGCCCTGGTACCAGCCGGTGTTCCGCAGGCACAGACCCCATCGCTGCAGCGGCAAACCTCTCAGCACAGTTCGCTGGCGGCGGTCGTATTCGGCATGATGCAAGCCTCCAAACGGAGTAACATCAACACGACACGTAAGTTTCTGCAGATGTCCAAGTGTGTCCTACTACCGGCATCAACAAATGTGATCATCATCACTGTCATCCATATGGTCGGGCAGACTTTCTCAAGTACATCGGTGATCTTCAGGACTATCGTGTGTTAGTCCACTGTCTCACAACTATCCAACACACTCTCCCCGATCGCTCCCTGGTGTAGAATAGTTGCCGTCCGGTCTATATCATTTTCACATCTGCCTACTATCTATCTACTGTCTACATTGTGTTATTCTAAACTATATCATTATATTCACTGTTTTCTCTTTCTCGTTCTCTTCATTTACTCTACCGTGTACCTGTGTACGCATTGTTGTTGGTAATAACTTTCTTACGCGCCGTACCTACACACAAACACACATGATCGCGATCGCGATCGCACGTTGTTCGATATCATCTTTACTGTGTGTGCGTGTCTTTCTCTCTATCTATATTTCTCTGATTATATGTCTATGTCTATGTCTATCTATGTGCCACATGTTGCAGCTGAAAAGTGTGGCTGGAGTCGAGCGAAAAACTTGACCGTCAATAAGATGCGTTTACTCCCACCGTACGTAATTTGCTACTGCCGCAAGCCCTTTAACTGATATCAATAATCCGTTGGAACCTCCTTGTATTGGTCGTTCCCTTAACTCACTACACCATTGGTTTCGTACTCACATTTCCCACGTGGTTCCTGTAATGCGTAGTAGCCCTGCTAAAGCTCTCATTGGACTTTCAATCAATTCTCAGTAGCTAAGGTACCTGTTCAAAAGCCGGCTAATCCTTATACATTTTGTTCAGTGGCCGTGATCTTTTCGAATGACACTCAACTAATCGTTACCCGTAATACTGCCGCATGTATGTGTTGAAGTTGTTTGGTAATTTTCTCTCTGTGTGTGTACTGTAACTCTACTTCCTCTTGCGGAAATTGGAATATCCTCACCACCAAAATGATCGAGCTTGATTGATCGATCGAATCGTTCCGTGTGTGAAATAAATCCAGCGTATAACATTTAACTCCTAAACCAACCTCCGCTCCGCACCAGCTCTGCTTCTCCGTTGTCCCAGTCGCAATCTAATCCTTCTCCGTTGTCTGCATTCTCAGCAACCGCAACACCATCGCCGAAAACCCGGTTCGGGCGACGGGGAAGCACATTCAGCTCAGTGAGATTGAATCAGAGAGCCCCGTCTAACAATCCGGTACGCCGCAACACGACGCGTGTCCGTGGCCGTAGCTACACCATGAAAAAGGTAGGTGGTCGTTGCTGCGGCACTACAGGGCCTAGGATCACTTCACTGACCAGTGTCGCGTATCGCTTTGGCTTCCGCTCCATTCCAGTATCCAACCGTGGCATCGCCGACGGGCATGACGTTGCCAGCGGAAGACTTTGGTGTCAGCCCACACATACCATCGTTTCGGCAGCTGCACCAGGAAGCTAAATCCCACCAGACAGGCCTGTGAGCGCTTGGTCTAGTCGTTTTCCTGCCCCTTCCATCCCCATCTCCATCCCCTCTTTACTCCTGAACGTCATCAGCTTCGGGATGGAGTCATCGAGTATGACGTTCCAGCCAAATTTTCTAGTCAACCCTAAAGAGGAGCCAAGTATTTTAAACGGAATAAATAGCAAACTGACTGTTTAGGTAGCTGATATGTACGAGACAGGTGTGGCCGGATACAAACAAAAAGGTTTTGTGTTTGCGTCCACATTTCAGGGAAGGGCAATTGTAGAAGAAAAAGGTAGTATGATTAGCCGCAACCTGTTCAAAGCCATATCGTATAGGACATACAGACTGTGGACTAAGGTCAATGTCCATCGTAAATAACAAAACAATTTAAGCAAAACACACACACACACAAACTCGTCCTGTATTGTGCAATTAGATGTTAACTTCTCGTACGGATGACAGTGGTGTGGCACTGTGACGATCGCTTAGTTTTTAATGTAATCGTTCGTAGCGGTTCCTTTATGTTGTTTTTGGAACGATGCACTACTGATAGTATTGATGGCAGTTTGTACGAGATGTAGCTGAGAATGGAAAAGACATGTAGGATATAAGACGACAGGACTGTTTACGACGCCATTCTAATGCCAAACCACAAACTAACGGCACAAAAAGGGGAGGTAGTTTTGGGTTTTCAGTATTTGTAGCTTCTACTGTAAGTAAATATAATACGGAGAGAAACACAGCAACAGCAAAACAAAACAAAAAATCAACCCGTGGTACTTAATGTCACCGTCCAAAGGTGTGCGTGTTTGTGTTTTGTTTAACAAACTGTGAACTGAAGAATGCTGTACAATAAATTGCCGTACAACCAAAGCAAACTAAATGGACTTTTTGTTGTTGTTAATATACATTTATCTGATTTCGAAACGATGGAAGAGTCGTATTTTTTTATATAAATTTTCATTTCTTCGGGTCTCCAACTTAGGGCATGGGTAAAGAAGTTAAAGAACGAAAATTCGACTCCGATTTGGGCTCGATGACGTAGGATTAGACTCCGGCAAGTAGGTTCGACCAGCATATTTATAAGTCGGTCGTACTGCCTGGATTCGGAATTGGAGTCGGTAAGAACCGTTTGAAGCCGTTCGGAGTCGAAGTCGTCAATAGTCGCAATCAATCCCGTTAGCAGCTGACTCCGGACGGGTTTCGGCAGGCTCCGACGGCGGAAGATTCCACCTTGGGCGGACTCCAGTCTATTCCGACTCCGGGAGGAACCGGTGGGTCCGTTGTCGCCGGAAACGATCTAACAATAGTTGGAACTGGTTAGGTGCACTCCGGAGAGCCCATCACTAGTCTAACTGCACGTCGCGCCCTCTATCGGATTATACGCGAACTATCTAGCCAAGACATAACCCGTGTGCAACATTTGCATGCAACTTCTCGATGCTCGCTTGCACGCTGCGATATTTACTGAAAATGAACCGATTTTGGCATTTAAATTAGATGTTTTATAATTTGGCTTTCTGTTAATTTGGTTGTTATGTTGTTGTGCGATAACTTGGACATAGGAATGAAAGTGATTAACCATACTAAAACGAAGCTGTACAGTTGTTCTTTACTTTGTGTATGCATTCCTTATGAATTAGCATACCATGCGCTCAATCCAGTTTAAATACTCAATGAGTAGAATATCGAAACTAGAAAAAATCTAATAACCATTTGAATCACACTTCACTGCAACATATCATTCAGTAGACCTTTCCACATTTCGATTCACATTCAATTCATCCAACCGATCATTCTTTCCTATGCTCTCTTTGGCCTGTGGCGCACAGAAACACGCCAACCACCGGCACAACTTTAGCATGCGTTCTATCACTTACTGCCACAAACCGACCACACCAGTAGTCTGTGGTCGGTCCGTTTTTTGCTGGTATTTTCTCTTTTCTATTTTTAAACATCCCAAATTGGGTGCAAAATCGATGCTTTAAAAACGCGCGCGCACCCAGAACGCAATATCGATCGCTTTGCATCGATTTGCCTTTCACGGCGGCGTTAATAAACGCCGATGCGTAGACACATTTATGCTGCACGTTCTCGGATCTCGGCAACGGAATGAAACGATGGAACCCCCTTGGGATCGCACTATTCCCGCGCGTAATTTCGTAACAGCCACTTTTAATTTGACCACTGTGACGCGATGGGAACGGCGACCTGCTTTTCAAAGCGAAGCGAGTGAATCATGCAGGCATTGCGTTAGTCACATGTTTTAGCTCGTACTTTAAGCTTAATACATGTTTTGGGCAGACAAACAGTAACGTAAATTCCCCTCCTTATTAATACAAGTTAAAACAAAACATATAAGAGAAGAAGTTCCGCTTTGGCATTCCCGTGCTTGAACGCGATCGTGGTGGATCGTGGCTAGTAAAGGTTTCAGCTATGGATGGCAACCGGAAGCACCGGCCCATCGTCCGAATAGATGATGACGGCTGCGGGAGCGATGACGTTGCTGATGGTGTCATTTCCGTCGTGGCGATCATGCTGGAAATTCCAAAGCGCGCTGCATTCTTCACGCAACGGCCACCGCCGATCATCGACCGCAGAAAAAGACCAGACACACTTCCCCTCCCCCCCCCGCTGCATGGCAGCCCATTGTGGTATGACGGTGGTGGTGGTGGTGGCGGTTAGCGCACGCATTGGCCACACTTTCGATCGGTCAGGCGAGGTTGGTTGGCGAGAATTGTAAATAGATGTCGCAAAATTGTCGCCAACGGCATTCGGACCCCTTGACCGTTGCATACGGTTTCGAGCGGCGTTAAAGTGTACGAAACCGTGCCGGAAACGGTGTTTAGTTTGGTGTAAAGCTAACAAGCAGTGTAAATAATTACAACCCTTGTAACTTACCATTATCCGGTTCGTTTTTTTTCAACAGCACACCACTGCCCCTCACTTTCTGGTCATTCTGGTCCGATGCAGTTGGGTAAATAGAACACCGCTGTCAACGTAACAAAACAGCAGCAACACAAAAAAGAAGGGGTTTACAACAAAACGCTTCACGCCGGGCGGGTGCCCGGTTATTACCTATGCCCCATTGCAGTTCGATAGCAAAGCACGTGCCCCATACAGTGGCCGGAAGTAGGGCAGTGAGGGCAGTGAGAATACGGCACGCCATCAGCACCCCGAACAGCACAGTCAATACAAATTCCGTCCGTATTCCGATCGGAAGCCCGCCAGCAGCCGGAAGTCGAATGCCTCGCTTCCGTGACTTCCGGACTTTCCACACCCCCTTTGCGATTGGGGGGGTTTTTGTTTGGTTCGGTATTTTTTGCGCTCCGTGCTGCAACATTTTGTCATCCAAGCCGCCAAGGGACACCGCCGTGTCTTGGACTTGATTTCGTCACCATTTTTACCCCGGCAGCGCGGATGTGTAACAACAGTGCAGAATGCAACTGTTTGTGTAGAGAAATAGAGATAGAGAGTGAACACAGTGAAGAAAACAAAAAAAAAAGAAACAATTGGTTTCAAGAATCGTTTTGCCATTCCGGATGCGGATGCCCGCAGCTCCAGCGCAGCTCGATAACGGGGGGGGGGGACCGGCAGCAGCTGACGACGTGTAGTTCGTTCGCGCAGCACCAGCAGCATGTGGTCGTTTGCCCGAAGCCCTTGCAATTCTATTTCCTGCTCCTGCTGGTCGGCTTTTTGTGTGTGTGTGTTTCTCTCTATTTAAGCCCTTCTTTTGCTCTCTCTCTCTCTCTCTCTCTCTCTCTCTCTCTCTCTCTCTCTCTCTTTTTCACAAAACTTCTTTGCAAACAACACGTGCGAAAGGATGTAAAGTGACGGCCCAGGGGCCCGGGTGAAACCTGATAGCGCGCAGATGGTTTTGAACGGCCCAGGTCAATGGGGATTTGTGGTAGCGTTTTGTGATTTGCGAATGCAATTCTGCACACCAACAACACCTGTTCGAAGAGGGATGTGAGGTTTTTGAAAAAAAAAAGAGATTGTGCAACATAATTATCAAAAACTTGCCATTCATTTAATAGTTCCATTACATTTCTGTTACATTTTCGCCATTTTCTCATGAAATTTCCAATAAGATTTCATGGCATACTTCGTGCATGCCATCCCGCTGTTCCTATCCAAAGTTAGCTTATTGGAAAACACAATCGCAGCAGCCGGGGCAATCGGTTCGAGCAGGCTCATTACAGTCGGCAGGAGGTCACTGGAACGACACCGCCTGATAGCTCTTTTCCTTGCAAAATTTGACAATCTTTACCGCTAGATTAGATCATTACAGACCACTTAAACACAAACAGAAAAAAAACACAATGGCCACCAATGGCACACCGTTTCATTAATTACATCAACCAGCGCCCAACCAGTGGCCCAACCAGCACAACCTTGACCAGCCTGTCGCACCCGACTGCCTTAGCTTCGCTGATTTGCAACACACTGCTTGGCCGTTTGTCCATCATTTTCCATCCAGCCAGCCAGCGCGCCCCTGCTAGCGCATCTTCACCAGCCTGTGAGGGTGAAAGAAGAGAAGGCCTTCATCGATTCAATGCCCTCGTCGCGCCACCTTCACGATCGGCGGGCAATTGTTTTGCGAAAAATGTGTTACGTTCAATGACAGCGCTTTTCTTGCCTAAAACGATGCGCATACCTGAGCGAGAAGGGAGGTAATGGTGGTAAGTGCATTGATTGCTTCATTTGCCTTACCGGTGCTGTTGTGCCGTTGCTGCTGGTGCAACCGCCAATCGAAAGCTGTACTGGTTGTATCGTTGTTTTATTCTTCATTTTGTTGTTGCCGTTTGTTTCCCAACTTCCAAAACATCGAATGAATTTTGCGATTTCGCTTGAAGATGCACTTGTGCACGCACGCACGCACGCACGGGAAAACGGACACATTCGCCGGTCAGGCCGAGTGCAAGAAGAAAGTCGGATTTCACCCACCGGAGGGTAGAGGGTTTGCTGCTCGCAACGAGTCGAAAAGGCGCAGCTGCGTGAAATGTGTGCAGTTGTTTGTTGCGCCCGTTGCGAGAAACTGCACGCTGGTACATACACACACCCCGTGGTTTCCCTTTTCAACCCAAACGATCAATAATCTGATCGATCGATCGATCGATCGAGAGTTATGCCGGCCTGAGTGGCTCTCGCACGTCGCACACCCTGTCCCAGAGACCAAAAAGGACAGTTGGTCCTGTTTGCCTTACCTTTGGCTCGGGTGTCTGCGCCAGCCTGTTCTTCACCTTTCGCTGCGTTGCGTTAGCCTTAAGGGACAAAGGCCCGTGACGACAGCTGGCAGGGGTTGTTGTTTGGCTTTTTTTTTCATTTCTTTTCACGGCTGCTCCCGCTATTTGCTCTGTATATCAGTTGGTTTTACAGCTTTTACCCTACCCCCGCCGTTTGCCTCGCTTAGCGGAGTCCGTTGCTTTTTCCCCCGGTAAGGGTTTGTGTTTGGTTTTTTTACGTTACTAAAACAACCACCATCTTCTCCCCCTCCGCCCAAAGGCAATGGGTTGGAGTTCTCCGTTTCAAACCAACGGTCGACAAACGGAGCCTTATTTGAATTTCTCCAACGCTTCTCCACGCACCACAGTAATGCACGCACGCACGAACCCATGCACGCAACGGTTTGTTAGGGGGAGGGGGACAGCGGGGGAGGGATGGAGGGATGGAAGGGAAGCAAATAGAGCTGTCGGTTGGATCGGCTTGGTACGCTTGCGCGCAAGCGTGGGAAATCGGCCGGGAATGACACATACACAGAGCAAATGGTTGGAATGGCTGCGCGTGGGTCCGGAAGTAGTGTCGCTACCCTAAGCATCGCACACGGTGGCAACAGCATGGCGCGCATCTAACATATCCGTCCGTGTCTATCGTGTCTGCCCGTTCGTCTTGTACCCCTGCGCTCTGTATTGTGACGTTGGGTATTTTTTTTTCTTTTTAAAAAAATTGTACAACACACACACACACACACGTGGAAGGAAACGGCTGCTGCTGCACTGAGATGCGCGGGAATAAAAATTGAAGCATATGCGCACTCCGCTGGCTTACATTTCTTCCCATTGCAATGTGACGTTCTCGAAGGAGGCCATGGAAGATGCTGGGCGAACGAAACCAACAAAAAAAAACGCACTCCTCATTCCCGTCCTAGAAAATGGGCACACGCAAGAAGGCGAAGGGCACAAAAGGATAGGAAATTAAGATAGAGAGGTAAAGATGATGATGATGATGATGATGATGATGACGATCAGCTTAGAATATAGCACAGCGGACTGCCGTTTTTCTGCACGCGATGGTACCGTTTGAATGTGTTTTTGTATCTGATTGCACACACTTAAGTCAACAGTAATTGGTAGGGTTTCACTGAAGATGCAGAGACATTTGCACAAATTGGGTTTAAATTGATTAATATTTGTAAAAAAGAACGTTAAAAGAATATTATTTTTAGAGAAATATTTAAAACAAGATAATACACATTTTGGAAATGTTTCGAAATTGTTCTTTTGTATCTAAAAACACTAAAAACAAAGAGAATTATAAGATGTTTTTAGTTTTTGATTATCTTTTGCTTACAGCCGCATAGGCAGCTGACGAGCGTTTACAGAAAGTAATAATGCTAATTATGAACATGTTAAAATGAAATAATGTTGAAAGCCACATGACCGGGCCGGCACTTGTGAATAATAAGTAAAACAAATAAAATGCAATGAAGGGAAGTGTTTGAAATTTATTGATTGTCATGGTATTTTTCCAAATCAATAAATCCATCCAGCAGACGGCACCTGGTAATGGTGTTTGAAAAAATGTAGGAGAAAACATTAGCCGCAGCAGGGCGAGCGACCACCGAAATAGAAAACGCCGCGAAGTAGCGAAGAGCTCGGTCGGAAGTGGCAAAGGCATGGGCGGAAGTACGGCGGTCATTGTTCATTCATACGAACCGTTTTGAATCCGGAACAAAGCATCAAGCAAGAGAGGGAAAGAGAAGAGCAATAGATGGAAGAATGAAAGAGAAAAAGAGAGAGAGAGAGAGAGAGAGAGAGAGCGCGATAGAGAGCGGGAAGCAAAATTTAGCTCATCTCGCTCCACCGGTGTGCAACGGAGCGCGAGAGAGCTAGATAGAGCGAGAGAAGAAGTTCGTCGGAAACCATCGCAAGCAGAAGAAGGCGACGGAAGAAGAATAAGAAGAAGAAGAAGTAGCAGAATCGAACACGTTCGCTCTGCCATGAATGAATTTACATGAATGAATGCATCATCCCCCGCGCGTATATCAACGCAAGGGCAGCAGAGGAGCTGGGAGGAAATAGAAACACACATACACACACACATTCAAACACACACTTGAACACTGCCTCTTGCCAGGGGTTTGGTTTTTGCGTGGTTTTCGCTCGCCAGCAAAAGCTTACGGGATTTCTACAATGCAGCTTAGGATCGCATCGCATCGCGGCGGGTGACACATGGTCCCGGAGATTAGCGTTACAGCTGCACGTGGCACCCCGCGCAAGAGCAACTGATGCTGGTTCCGTGATTGATAGAACAAATTCAGCAACTTAACACGATTC
>SIXB01001147.1:15217-46374 GCA_007018985.1 Anopheles bwambae | reverse complement strand
TGGTTTCCTTATGACTTTCAGCACACTTTCCCTGGATAATAACAGTTCAATCCATAATTTCTTATCATATGTGAGAAATATGTGATTTCACAAGAACTGAGGCTTGTCAATCTTCTCGAAGATTTGAGGTTTAATCATTTTCTTCCAAATACAACCCAGTCGCAACGCTTCACTTCAGTATCCATAGCCTAAAGGTTTAAATATGCGATGGAAGTTGGAAGTTTTTTTATTCTGCTTCACACGTTCTCTTTTTTTTTCACACGTTTTTTTCGTTCAATAAAATTAGTATATATCAAATTGATGATGTTCTGATATTTTATACACTACTGCGAAGGAAAACATCATGTTACACATGCTCACCTCTCCAACATGAATGATCACTTGCTTGCTCCGTCGATAACAAACTGAGCGACAGTTTGACAGACACTGTATTTGCTTGCAAAAGCAATACCAGAGCAGAAACAATAACAGTGCCAACTGTTCTAATAGATCGCCCAACAGGATAGGTAAACATAGTGATTAATACTGTTGGTACTGAATAACCGCAATAGATCGACCTGCTGGTACAATGACATATAGCCTACTATTAACTATAGTTTACTGAACTTTTTTTTTGTATATTATTGTGTCCTCTACCACTCTCAACCTCTATACCTTTTACAAATCGTAAATATCGAAACGCTATCAAAATAGTACAGATATCCAATTACGCACGAAGGTACAATTGTAAGTACAGCAACATCGGATGAATAAAAAATCATTACATTATCTTTGAAACAATCATACTCTTCTCACTGCTCTGCCGATCGTGTTGTGTTCTCGCAATGGTATCCTGAAATGGATTCATTGATGCGAAACAATCCACATGAAACACTCACTGGCACTGTAACGCAATAGAAGCGATACAACCGCCCAGTATGTGTGGTATGGCAGGTGGAAGTTATTTGAAAGATCAATACAGCGCATTGTACTATCCAGGGAAAATAGTAACAGTGCAGTACCGTTTATCATACGTCGGCTACTTGCGCATGTTTACCGACTAAGACAAAATGGAAATGATCGATGCTCGATAGGATCGATATAAAAGCAACATTGCTTCGATCGTGCCGAGCTAATGCGGATCGGTGCAAAATGTGGCTCGTAACGCGATTGTTTCTTGTGGTGAGTGCCATCGTGGTGCCTCATGCTTTGGCACAGTGTGACAGCAGTTCGCCGTACCGTACGTTCGACGGTACCTGTAACAACCTGCAAAATCCATCCTGGGGATCAGCCAACACACCGTACGAAAGATTACTCCCGGCCGAATACGGTGATGGTGTGTACGTTCCTCGCCGTTCCATAACCGGAGCTGAACTACCGAGTGCTCGACTGCTGTCGATGACGATGTTCAACGAGCAAAACATACTCGATTCCCAAACCACCCTAGTGAACATGCAGTTCGGACAGCTTGTCGCTCACGACATGGGTCTACGAGCAGGCAGTTCCGATCAGGTAGCGTGTTGCCAGAATGGAAGAGTCGTCGCCAATCCGGGTCGTCGATGCTTTGCAATTCCGGTCCGTCCAGACGACCCGGTCCTATCCGCTGGTGGGATTCAATGTCTGGATCTAGTACGCACACTCAACACCTGTGACGTTAACCCATCGAGCTGCTCCAACCGTCAACAGGCACAGCAATTGAATGCGGCCACCTCATTTCTGGACCTGTCCGTTGTGTATGGTAACAGTGGACAGCAGAATGCGCAGCTGCGTGCGTTTGTTGGCGGCCGGATGAAGGTGGACAATCGGAACGGTACCGATTGGCCTCCACGACATCCGCAAGCCACTAGCGCCTGTACGTTGAACGCTGCCACCGACACCTGCTATTTGACCGGAGACGAGCGGAGCAACATTACGCCAGAATTAACGATCCTGCACGTGGCGTTCTTGCGCGAGCACAATCGCCTCGCACAGCAGCTGAGCATAGTGCATCCACTGTGGAACGATGAGAAAGTGTTCCAGGAGGCACGACGCATCAACATTGCACAGTATCAGCGCATCGTGTACTACGAATGGTTGCCGTATTTCCTTGGGATAGATCCAATGACCCAGAGCGGTTTATTGGTGCGTACGCGCGACTATGTTAATGATTACACGCCGTCGATTAATCCAGCCTCGCTCAACTCTCACGCCAATGGTGCATTCCGTTACTTCCACTCATCCATTCTGGGAAGCTTTAGGTACAAAGAACCAAAGGTCACATTCAACGTGATGCGATTGATCTTCACAAAATGAACTGCTGTCTTCAGTCTTTACCAGGAATCGCGAGCATTTGCCAGTGCGATCAACATCAACGATCACATGTTTAACCCCACGGTGCTGGAGCGAAATGATGGCTACCGGATGCTGACGCGCGGCATGACCACGCAACCGATGGGACGGAACGATTGGAGCTTTGATCCCGAAATCAAACACTTCCTCTTCCGGATGAGCGGTCGCTTCGGTACCGATCTGAAGGCGCTGGACATACAGCGCAGTCGCGATCACGGAATAGCGGGCTACAATGCATTCCGACAGTACTGCGGATTAGGTCGTGCTACTCGGTGGGAAGATTTTGTGGAGCTGCGTGTGCCAAGAGTAACGTCCATGCATCATGTATGGTTCACTCGGGAAATTTAATTTCTTAAATGTCTTTCTCTTTTTGGCAGGACATTCAACTACTTAGCTCACTCTATAGCACCGTAGATGATGTGGATCTAACGGTGGCTGAGTTCTTCGAGCGACACATACCCGGTACGCAGGCCGGTCCCACTTATCACTGTATTCTGATGGAGCAGTTCCTGCGTACGCGTAAGGGAGATCGGTTCTTCTTTGAGAATGGTAACATGCCAAGCTCGTTCACGCTCCTACAGCTGACCGAAATCCGGAAGGCCAACATGGCGCGCATTCTGTGCGACAATACGCCAGGTGTGGCGCAGATGCAGCAGCGCGCCTTCCAGCAGATCTCGGACGCAAATCCCTTGGTACCGTGCACGATGATGCCCGCATTGGATGCACGTTTATGGTAAAATGTTTTTCTGTTCCAACACAAGTCTACGGGTGGAACACGTGGTGGACATTTTGAAAACTGTTTTTTTTTTCTAGAAAATTTTATAAAGGAATCAAAACTATAGTACATATATCACGAGATTTCCTTTCCCAGATTCGTATTCCGTCTAGATAGATAGATTTAAAATTTGCTTTTTGAATTTCGTAGTAACTAAATATCAGCATGATTCCAAATACACTGCAGAACGCTAGCATGCGTCTAACAAGAACTACTTGCCAAGAACGCTTAAGAGATTTGTTAGCTAAGGTGATTAGAAGATATAGAATACATGTGCAGACTCGAGGATTTGTGCTGCTAACTGAATTTAATTGTTTTAATGAAAAATTACCAACTTATTTTATTTATTACGTACAAGAACAACAGATTGAACACAGTTGTTGTTGTAGAGATCAAATTCTACATTTGATTTCCTGCTGCTAGCATGTTAAAACAATAACTGGGTGCAATAAATCCTATTTAATTGTAGCTTAATTTCGAACTTTTCTCGAATCTGAACGCATGGATTCTCTCACTGCAGAGCTTAGCTCTCATTTTTCTAACAATTATTGTCCCATATCATACGCATAACACTAATTTAAACCTAATTTAAACCTCATTATGAACCTAGAACTAAATTCTTAACTGTATGACTCTTAATTAATTGATTTATTTATGTCCAGTGTATGTAATTATTTACATAAGAATAATCTTTTAGTTGAACAGGCTCTTTATGGTAGCCATGCTGGATGTCAGTGACGTAGTTCTTAACCAAATAGTAAAACTGGTAGTATGATTTGCCGATTAACCATGTTCTTTCTGCTTAATAAAAGACCCGTACCTTTGAGTAAAGAGTAGAGACTCTTCAAACAACTTAAGGTTTTGTTACATATATGGCCAATGTGGAAATTAAATCGAAGCCATCGGCCAATGATCAAACCAGGATTTCGTAAGACCGAAAACCAGAATATTTTCATATTTGATATTTGTATCTGGTCTATTGTGCAGCGTAGTACTTCATCTGGTATGTTTCGCTTATAAGTGTACAGTATTTTGTAGGGTTTTATTTGGATTCTCCCTAATCTTCCAGTCATTAAGATACCTGATATAGGTATCCAGCGCTCGTTGAAGCCCATCACGGAGAATGTAGCGGTTCTTACAGCTATACAGAATAACCGTGTGGTCGGCGTACAGAGAAAGATAGGTGTGATGGGTAGGTCCAAAGTGTACAAATTATGCAGTAACGGACACTGCCCTGTGGCATACCGGCACAGTTGGAATATGTGGCAGAAACAGTATTGCCAATGACTTATTTTGAAGACTTCTGAGAGAAGCCGCAGACAATTAAATTGACTAGATAGGATGGAAATTGTATTCGACGCAGTTTAAAAACTAGGCCATCGTACCATACGTTGTCAAACGCTTTTTCTACGTCGTTCAATGCCATCGCTGTGGACATTCCTCTGGTGTTGGCGTTGTTAATAATACTGACGACACGTTGCAATTGATAAGCCGTGGAATGGCCCCTCCTAAATCAAAATTACATGTCAGCAAATGCGTTTGATTCATCACTTAACAGTGATATCCCTCGGTAGTTTTTTCTCTCTTTATTATCATAGAGACTTTGAGCCGATTGGCATCATTCGCCTCTTAACTCGGTAGTTGTCGCCAAGCCAAGGACTTTTCCCGGTTTAGGAATAGCAACAACTTTGGTTATCTTCCAGGCCTTTGAGAAATAACCAAGTTCCAAACATTTATTTAAAATTTTGATGATCAGTAGCAGAGAACTTGTGCTTAAATTTTTGTGCAAAATGTTGAATTGCTGAATTGAAGTGAATTGAATTGGCCAAATCCAGGTGCTTTAAAATTTGGGAAGATGCAGATGTGATCTTTAATCTCGTTAGGTGTTATTCTGCTCTCAAGTGGCAAAGTGATAGTTGTTTGTGTTTCTGATAATTAGCGACCATAATTTGAGTGTGCGCCTTCGCTCCATACAAATAGTAAAAAAATATCGCGGCGACTGTAGTGAAGTAAAATTTTACTGATTTTTTTTTTAATCTGATAGGGTAAATGTACCAATAGTGGTACCGATGTGTTTTAATGGATTTAAAGTATCAGGAAGGACATTTTCTGAATATTTTAACACATAGCAATTGTAATATGTTTTATCTTTGCAATCACAACCATTTTTACCATGAAATACATCAAATTTACGAAAAAAATACATATTTTTGTGACTGCTTCGTTGTACCTATAATGGTGGTATGGTTCCTATAGTCGTCGTATTGTGTTCCTATAGTGGTGGTAAACAAAGATGCATAAAAACGGTGTATAATATCAATGAAATATAGTATCGAAGCTGTTTTCGTATGTATAGCAAGGATTGCTGCCATAATATTGGTTTCTTGCGTAATTTGATCGTAAAAAATGTATCAATTTGATTGATGAAACTATTCAATAAAGTACTGCATCACACCTGTCGTCAACCTACACCCGGAAGAGTGTCCTTGATATGAAGTCAATTTTTCATTCAGCGATATAAGCGAATTTTGGCCTGTTTTTGGTAAATTACCTCCTAAGGATTTTGGAAAAAAAACGTTGACACATTTCACAAAATAATGGATTTTTCGGCCACTAAGTAACGGAATGGCCCCATTTAACTTTCAAACCCTTTGTAAAAGGCTAAAGAACATTTCACACTAACGTTAATAACTTAATTACTTTTAATTTGCCGTATGAACCGCATTTTAGTGCAATACCAGCACTATTGGTACTACCACCACTATAGGTACATTTACCCTAATTCATTAATGCTGAAAAAGGATGTTTCTTCATCCATTCAGGAATCTTGAATGCTGACCAAAATGACAATTCTTTTACTAAAAACATGGTAAAGCTTTTCTTATATTACTGATGTTCAGTCTGGTATAGATTAAAAAATGACGTAATATTTCTTTCAAAATGAGTTTTTTTATTTATTATTACTATTTTTATTATTACTATTTTTTTATGATTAATACTTTTTTTCAATGGACAGTTATAGTCCTGATGAATTTTCTTTGCACATAGAGATTATAGGGTCTCCTGAGCCATAGTTCGTTCGATGACGAGGGACATTAAGCAGAGGTCGCGTTCGTAGAGGGGCCGTTGGAGTATAGATGTACAGTCGCTGGAAAAGAGATGGACAGTCGATGTTCCCCGTTAGGTGACCTCCAACAAACATTTGCTGCCCTATACGACGCCTGTCACTGAGTTTTTTCAACCCAAGAAGCTTTAAGCGTTCTTCATAGGATGATCAGAGATTGCTAGTTCCTCAGTTCGTGTTCATGTTTTATACTGTATTTTGCTGCAACACGTTTTGATCGTTCAGTAAGCCCTCACAGACGCCACGAAATTTCATCAAGCACAATGAATTGTAGCAAATTTGTTATACACCAATATGGCTGCCAATTGTTTCAAATTAATCCCGGAAGCCAAAATCTCACCAGAAATTTTACCGGGGTTCCTGTAAGCGCCTGCCTAATAAACTTTTTGTAAATCACGAGCTAGAGGACATCGCGTTGTTTTGTTTAGATGTTCTAACTGACTGGTCGATTTGACGGAATGATTTGCTGCATGTTCAGTAATTTCTTCTTCTTCTTGGCCTGCTCATGTATGAGCACGTCTAGTAGACATGGCCAGGTCGCCAATCCGTTTCCAGGAAACTTGGTCCTGGGCTGCAGTCCTCCAACCACGGCTGCATCCGATCTTCGACAGGTTCGACTCCACCTGATCCAGCCAACGAGCTCGCTGTGCTCCTCTACGCCTCGTACCGAACAGGTCGCTGACGAGCACCCTCCTGGTGGGTCACGTGTCCCAGCCATCGTATCCTTCCGGCTTTGATGACCGTCAGGATATCAGCACCGCCAAACAGCTCAGCTAGCTCGTGGTTCATCCTCCTTCTCCACACGCCCTGCTCGCACACACCGCCAAAGATAGTCCTTAGCACCCGCCGTTCGAAAATGGCGAGTGCATTGGCGTCCTCCGTACGTCCGATGATGTCGATGTCATCCGCAAAGCCAAGGAATTGGAGAGTTCAGGTGAAAATCGTGCCCCGGATGTCGAAGTCCGCCTTCCAGACCTTATGACACCTTCCAGAGCGATGTTGAACAGCAAACAGGAGAGTCCGTCTCCTTGCCTCAGACCCCGGTGAGATTCGAACGATTCCGAAAGCATGTTCGTCACTCTCACCATGCACTGCACCCCGTCCATAGTAGCCCTCAACGACCGTATCAGCTTCCCAGGGAATCCGTACTGCTGCATGGTGTTCCATAGCTCATTCCGATCTATGGTATCATAGGCCGCTTTAAAGTCGATGAACAGGTGGTGCGTAGAGATCTGGTGCTCTCGGCATTTCTGGAGGATCTGCTGTAATGAAAAGATTTGGTCGGTGGTCGATTTGCCTCCAACAAATTCAGCTTGGTTGCTCCCGACGAAATTAGTAGCAAGGGACGAAAGTCTGCAGAAGAGTATTCGGGACAGAATCTTGTAGGCAGCATTCAAGACTGTGATGGCTCGGAAGTTGGCATAGTTCAGCCTGTTGCCCTTTTTGTACACTGGGTGTATGACATCCAATTTCCACTCGTCCGGTAGTTCTTCCTGTTCCCAAATCCTCACAATCAACCGATGAATGATGCCGGCAAGCCGCTCCGGACCCATCTTGAACAGTTCGGCCACTAAACCATCGCTGCCAGCTGACTTGTTACACTTCAGCTGTTTGATGGCACCAATGACTTCGTCCAAAGATGGCGGGGGCACTTCGTCATCGTCATGCTGGCTGTCGTAGGGCTGCTCTCCTCTGTTTCCTGCTTCTGCTCCCGTATCTGCTCCATTCAGGTGTCCGTCGAAGTAGCACTTCCACCTGTCGATCACCTCTCGCTCGTCCGACAGGATATCTCCCTCCTCGTTGCGGCAAATGGCGGTCATGGGAGTAAAACCGCTTCGTGCCGTATTTAGCAATTTAGTTTACTGATATCTAGTGAAACGACTAATTTGACACTTATTTTGCTGATTTTTATAAAATTTTGTTTTACTTAAATGAATTCATTAAATTGTTTTATCTACTTATTGTTTATTCCATGAATAAAAAAAAGTTTTGTTCCATGCATTTTTGAAATGTTCGGATAAGACGTACACCTGATATGGGTAAGACGGCCACCATTAAGTGAGAGATGGATACCTGTAGAAAACGTTGGAAATTGAATAGGTATATAGTATTTTAACATATTTCATTGAATCTGATGCAATCTGATGGTACGTACAAAAAATAATTCTTGCCCAATCGCAAGGACGGTTTATTCAGTCGTGAATTTAAGAATTGTAAGCACCACTTCTAACACCTCGTAGAATGCAGAATCTAAGGCATCATTGAAATATCGGGCACTAGCAGCTGGCGTTGGGGCGGTCTCGTGGTACAGTCGTCGACTCGAACGACTCAATAACATGAAGTAAATTTGTTTTTGTTCATTGTGAATTGTGAATGGTAAGTTCGTGAACCTCTAAGTTTCGCCGAGATCGCTCCATGTTAGACTGTTACTTAGCGTGGAGGCACGCCGCGCGTCTTTTGGTCCCTCCGATTCTTTACTTGTTATGTGTTGTGAGTTCAATGCTGGTAGTGATCGTTACGAACCTGAAATGCCGTGATATGCGTTTCCAAATTGTATTCGTTCTGTGCATCCTTTATCGACTTGACAAGATTGTATTTATTAAAATATAAGTAATTAAGATTGCTTCAAGGGGCCACATGTGGTCTGTTGAAATTCAACAAAAAATAATAATTCTCCAAGAAATCTCGCTTCATTTCACTACAATGACGCGGCTTTTCCTTATTATTTACTGATTCCTTAACTCCTTTTTTTCTTTTCGATTAAATTTCTTTTAAATGTTCAGAAATGTCTCCACCTTCAGGAATTTAAGTGGCAAACATTTCAAGCATTACGTGAATTTTATTCAAGACAGATAACCGCTAGTGATAAGCCTTCAGGGCATTGCATCTGTCGTTTGACGAATTCGTTTGCATTGCATGGATGATCTGGCTGCTGTTCAACGACAGGCCGATCAGTGATCTTGTTGTCTCATGATTGGCGATCGATATATCATAAGACATCGCTGGTTTGGTTTCCTTATGACTTTCAGCACCCTTTCCTTGGAAAATAACAGTTCAATCCATAATTTCTCAATCATATGTGAGAATTATGTGATTTCACAAGAACTGGGGCTTGTCAAGTTTCTCCAAGATTTAATCATTTTCTTCCAGATACAACCCAGTCGCAACGCTCCACTTCTGTACCCATAGCCTAAAGGTTTAAATATGCGGTGGAAGTTGGAAGTTTTATTATTCCCCTTCACACTTTCGTTTAATAAGATTTTAATAAATCAAATTTATGTTGTTCTGATATTTTATACACTACTGCAATGGAAAACATCATGTTACACATGCTACCTCACCAATATTAATGATCACTTGCTTGCTCCAGAGTAATAATAATAAGTTATACCAAAGCAGACACGATAACAGTGCCAACTGTTCAAACAGATCACCCAACAGGATTGGCAAACATGGTGATTAATACTGTTGGCACAGAATAACTTTAATTGATCGACCTACTGTAACAATGAAATATAGTCAACTATAGCCTACTGAACAATTTTTTGAATGTATTGTTTTGTCCCATTTTAGAACTCACAACCTCTATGCCTATTACAAATCGTTAAGATCGAAACGCTATCAAAATAGTGCAGATATCCAATTACGCACGAAGGTACGATTGAAAGTACAACATCATCGGGCGAATAAAAAATCGTTAAATTATCTTTGAAACAATCATACTCCTCTCACTGCTCTGCCGATCGTGTTGTGTTCTATCGCAGATGGTATCCTGAAATGGATTCATTGATGCGAAACAATCCACATGCAACACTCACTGGCACTGTAACGCAATAGAAGCGATACAACCGTCCAGTCTGTGTGCTATGGCAGGTGGAAGTTATTTGAAAGATCAATACAGCGCATTGTACTATCCAGGGAAAATAGTAACAGTGCAGTACCGTTTATCATACGTCTGCTACTTGCGCATGTTTACCGACTATGACAAAGGGGAAATGATCGATACCGGATAGGATCGATATAAAAGCAACATTGCTTCGATCGTGCCGAGCTAATGCGGATCGCTACAAAATGTGGCTCGTAACACGATTGTTTCTTATGCTGAGTGCCATCGTGGTGCCGCATGTTTTGGCACAGTGTGACAGCAGTTCGCCGTACCGCACGTTCGACGGTACCTGTAACAACCTGCAAAATCCATCCTGGGGATCAGCCAACACACCGTACGGAAGATTACTCCCGGCCGAATACGGCGATGGTGTGTACGTTCCACGTCGTTCAAAAACTGGAGCCCAACTACCGAGTGCTCGACTGCTGTCGATGACGATGTTCAACGACCAAAACATACTCGATCCACGAACCACCCTAGTGAACATGCAGTTCGGACAGCTTGTCGCTCACGACATGGGTCTTCGAGCAGGCAGTTCCGATCAGGTAGCGTGTTGCCAGAATGGAAGAGTCGTCGCCAATCCAGGTCGTCGATGCTTTGCAATTCCGGTCCGTCCAGACGACCCGGTCCTATCCGCCGGTGGGATTCAATGTCTGGATCTAGTACGTACACTCAACACCTGTGACGTTAACCCATCGAGCTGCGCCAACCGTCAACAGGCGCAGCAATTGAATGCGGCCACCTCGTTTCTGGACTTGTCCGTTGTGTATGGTAACAGTGGACAGCAGAATGCGCAGCTGCGTGCGTTTGTTGGCGGCCGGATGAAGGTGGACAATCGGAACGGTACCGATTGGCCTCCACGACATCCGCAAGCCACTAGTGCCTGTACGTTGAACGCTGCCACCGACACCTGCTATTTGACCGGAGATGAGCGGAGCAACATTACGCCAGAATTAACGATCCTGCACGTGGCGTTCTTGCGCGAGCACAATCGCCTCGCTCAACAGCTGTGCAAAGCGCGACCACTGTGGAACGATGAGAAAGTGTTCCAGGAGGCACGACGCATCAACATTGCACAGTATCAGCACATCGTGTACTACGAATGGTTGCCGTATTTCCTTGGGATAGATCCAATGACCCAGCGCGGTTTATTGGTGCGTACGCGCGACTATGTTAATGATTACACGCCGTCGATTAATCCAGCCTCGCTCAACTCTCACGCCAATGGTGCATTCCGTTACTTCCACTCGTCCATTCTGGGAAGCTTAAGGTACACAGAAACGGTCAAATTCAACGGAGTACGATTGTTCTTTTTAAATTTTTATCTCGTCTCCTTAGTCTTCACCAGGAATCGCGAGCATTTGCCGGTGCGATCAACATCAACGATCACATGTTTAACCCCACGGTGCTGGAGCGAAACGATGGCTACCGGATGCTGACGCGCGGCATGACCACGCAACCGATGGGACGGAACGATTTGAGTTTTGATCCCGAAATCAAACACTTCCTCTTCCGGATGCGCGGTCGCTTCGGTACCGATCTGAAGGCGCTGGACATACAGCGCAGTCGCGATCACGGAATAGCGGGCTACAATGCATTCCGACAGTACTGTGGATTAGGTCGTGCTACTCGGTGGGAAGATTTTGTGGAGCTACGTGGACCAAGAGTAACGTTCATGAATCAATTATGATTCACTCGGGGGATATAATTTTCAAAATTGTCTTTCTTATTTTGGCAGGACATTCAACTACTTAGCTCACTCTATAGTACCGTGGACGATGTGGATCTAACGGTAGCTGAGTTCTTCGAGAGACACATACCCGGTACTCAGGCCGGTCCCACTTATCACTGTATTCTGATGGAGCAGTTCCTGCGTACGCGTAAGGGAGATCGGTTCTTTTTTGAGAATGGTAACAGACCAAGCTCGTTCACGCCACCACAGCTGAACGACATCCGGAAGGCCAGCATGTCGCGCATTCTGTGCGACAATACGCCAGGTGTGGCACAGATGCAGCAGCGTGCTTTCCAGCAGATCTCGGACGCGAATCCGTTGATACCGTGCACGATGATGCCCTCACTCGACGCACGTCTGTGGTAAAGTGTTTTTTCCATTTCATGTGTGGTGCATGTTTTAAAATGTGTTTTCTAGAAAATTTATTAAAGGAACCACATTTAGAGTACAGATATCACGAGATTTCTTTTCCAACAAATCTATCTTATATTTAGAGTCCTTATTTGTAATGCGAAATTATTGACTTCTCGTTTATTTACATTATACTGTGGCAGGTTTTGGTTTGTGCAGTCAGTTTGTCAGTGATAAGTCAAAATATTCAAAATGTACAGCTGAAGCTGTGATGGACCAAATTGTCATAGGTATAACTAGTATAATCTGATTTAATTGCTATTTGATGACAAGAATTGGGCATCTATCCAAGTTGATGATTTGATTTTAGAAAGTATTGGGAATAGGTTTTAAAAATCAATTAATTGTTTGATTAATCATTTATTTTGAAAATAAATTTTCTCCATTTATTAATAATGTACATATTCCATTTGTTACCCCTGGCATCGAAGCCTTTCTTTGTGGGCTTCTGAAGAGATCAGCTCCAGTTTCCTCAGCGAATTCTTCTTGATCACCTCAATAATTTAATTTAATTTAATTTATTAGGATGAATTGTCGGACCTCCGCAGGTCTACACAAATAGCTTAACTAATACTTATACTTATAAACTACCAGAATGGAAACGCTGAGGAGGACGGTCTTTGAACACTGACGTAGAAATATTAATCCTAGACGTTGCAAAAAAAATCACGGCAGCAAGGAGCGCAGGGGAATCTAGTTCACCTTTCAACAGTCGAAATGCGAATACACGCTGCATGTTTTTTCTCCTGACATTAAGCGTCTCCAAACCAAGCAACAGGCACCGTTGGTAATAAGGAGGTTAGACTCCGTTAGACCAAGGAAGGAGCCGTAAAGCGTAACTAGTAAACTTTCGTTGAACACTTTCCATGCGATTGATTGAGCGGCTTAGCACCACACTACACAACAATATTCTAAGAGGGACCGAACAATAGCGCAATATACGACTTTTAGGCACATATGATCGTGAAACTCTTGACTAGTGGTGGGTCATACGATTCATTTCACGACCCGACCCTAAGTCGGGTACGAGACAATCGGAATCAATTCCGACCCGTGGGTGCAGCGGGTGCGCTAGGTTGGAATCGGAATCAAATCCGACCCGCGGGTGCAACGAGTTCGAGTCGAGCTGAATGATGAGTTGCAAGAAAGCATAAGCGACTCCGACCCGTTGGTGCAGCGAGTTCGGGTCGGGTCGAGTCAAGGTAGGTTCAATCCGACCCAAACCGACCCAAACTCACTGCACCAACGGATCGGAGTCGCTTATGCTTTCTTGCACCTACTCATCAGTCGGGTGGACCCGAACTCGACGCATCCGCGGGTCGAAATGAACCCACCTTGGCCCGACCCGAACTCGTTGCACCAACGGCTCGGAGTCGCTTATGCTTTCTTGCACCTACCGGAGTCGTGCAAACTTGTACCTTTCGGGTCAACCCGAACGACTCCGGGTCGCTTACGGATGGCTCCGACCCGATAGGTTCGGATCGACCCGCCCATCACTACTCTTTACACATTTTCATTATGAGTCACATTTTCAATGTTTGGTTACTTCTGGATATAACACTTTCAAGATGTTCATGAAACTTGAGCTTACATTCTAGCAGGACACCAAAATCTCGTACGCAGATAGTTCTTGTCAGCGAGGTATTAGAGATACAATAATTGTGTCTGATCAGGTGACGTGCTCTAGTGAAGAATATAGTCTGACATTTAACTGGACACAGCTTTAATCGGTTACGGTTACACCAATATCCGAATAAGTCGAGCATTTCTTGTAGGCACTGGCAGTCACTTGTGTCTTTGACCACAGTAAAAATCTTCAGATCATCGGCATAAGCAAGATATGATCCCACGGGCAGTATAGACTGAAAGCAGCGCTCGCGAAGTGATAATTTCATTTTTGGGAACAAAGAGAAGTCACAGAGGGTTAAGTACAGTAGAGATTATAACTCGATGACATTAGTGCAATGTTTGGCCAAAAAAACGTACCACCAATTCTTGAAATTTCTCTTTAACAAACTTTTTCTCTGACACGTTGCATAACTTGCAAGTAGTACTCCTTATTTATTTATTCCATTTTTACATATTGCATTTGCAATTGGAAGCAAAATATCCAGTGGTAGATCCGATATTTCTTGGTTGAGGGAGATATAAAGTATGATGTGCCTAGCGGTATGTATCTTCATGAAAATAGACTTGAAGATAGCATTTGACTCTCTACTTTGCTCTATTTTACTCGCTAAAGTTGCCAAATTGGGACTTGCTCCTCCAGTGGCTCAGATCATATCGCGTGGGTCATTTGTATAGCGTCATACTCGATGAGCGTCTCTAACGAGATTACAAGCGACTTTGGCGTGTGCCAGGGATGCAACATTGGCTTGGCTCTCTTCTTCATCTTTATGAATGATGTCACTCTCGCTCTACCTCCAGGCAGTGTCATCATGTACGCAGATGATGCCAAAATTTTGCTCCCGTTCGCCAGTGATCAGATGACGGGTTTCTTCAAGAATGCCTTGATTTGTTTTGTTCCTGATGCGATCGCCAAATGGCCTGACGGTGTATATCCAAAAATGCATGTTTGTATTTTATTATTTCGAAGGAGGAACCCGCTTTTAGCAATCTACAACATAGAGGACACTGCTGACAAAAGGGAATCGAATGTTAAAGTCCGTGGTGGTATGCTTGCCGCGAATTTGACTTTCAAAGAGCATACTGATGAAGTCATTGATAGAGAAAAAAATGGTGTAGTATTTACTATTATGGTGCAATTGTCAATATCTGCTATACTTATTTATTTGTTTTATTTATCCGGCGCTACAACCGCTTTGCGCTACAACATGGCCAGCCCACCGGAGCCTGGCAAGCTTGATACGCTGCACAACAGTGAGGTTGCCGTACATCTTGTATAGCTCGTCGTTGTAACGGCTCCTCTATTGTCCTTTCACACATACGGGGCCATGAATTCTTCTGAGCATCTTCCTCTCGATCGCGACCAAATGGGTTTCTTCAGATTTGGACAGTATCCATGTTGGTGTTTTTTGCATAGTTTTGAGAGGCTTTGGCTCCAACGGAGTTCTTTCGCCTACAGCGTCCATGCCTAAGAGGCGTATGTGAGTACCGGTACTATATAAGTGCTATGTAGTTCTAGTTTCGTCCGTTGCGACAGATTATTTGAGGTGAACTGCTTTCTCAGGCTGTAGAATAACCGGTTAGCAGCCAGCCTCCTGACGCGCAGCTTAGCTATTATGCTATTGTCGTTACTGGTCTTTCACCCGAGGTAATTGAACTCTTCATCGAAACAAAGCAAACTCTAGGATTTTTCTCGTACCTGTTAATATACCCAAAAAATACAGAGAGAGCTTTTTTCATTTAAGTTAGGAAACTTTATTCACAAAACAACATACAGCTACAGCTAATATAATTTCATTTCGTCTTTAAATAACACTATTTCGTTTTACCACTACACTATTCGGTATGGAAGAAGAAAGGAGCATGAGGATGACAGGTCGTTCGGCGGATGATGAATCGTTTGAATGGTGCGAAGGCCTATCATGGCCTGGTCGGTAAGTGACATCGATTGAGTCTGCTCAATGTTTCGTGCAATCGTGTTGAATGCTGCATAGCTGCCAGCATTTTTCACTTTTTTCATTGATTACTTTTTGTAAGCCGGTAATACGGTAGTTGTGTGATGGCCTGAGCCAAAACAAAATATAAATCAAACATAGAAAACGTGCATGCCGGGAGGGATATTGTGGCTAAGTTTCGGCTTAAAGCTCGGCTATACAAACCGGCCAAAAGAACGAACATATGGCAAACAAACAAAAAAATAATACAACAAAATCCGACAACAATCTTCTTCCAATTGGCTGCCTTTCTTACTTTAGTACGCACTGGCAATCGATTGTTTGGTATGGGAGAAGGTGTGAAACAAAAAATGGAACGTGCCGGTCGCGGCTGAATGAGGTCGATCAGTGCACAAAGGATGTGGGTGTGTGTGTGCAATGAGTAGTTATCCAGTGTCGATTAAAGACTGAAGGGGGATTATGATTTTATGTGGCCCAACATCGTGGCATCGTGGTGGTACGAGGAGTATTTCTCTATTCACTTCACTTTAGATATGCAAAATCACTCACAAAAAAAGCGTGCGCCATCTCCGTGCGAGTCGCTGCAGGAGCACTTTTAGGTGATTAGAAGAAGATGGCCAAAATAATAATAACAAAGAGTGTGTGTGTGTGTGGGAAGGAAGGATGCGGGAAAAACACAATCTAAACAAACGTTATACACGTTGCGTGTGCAAAATGTCTACACACGTACTATGATCGCACTCACCCGCACGCCAAGCGAAGGGAGGGAAAGAGAGACACGGGTAGTGCGATCAATACTGGATACGATAACGAGCCTACTTCTTGTAGTTGTGGTAGTAGTGGAACGAGTTCAGGCTGTTGTCGTAGGACAGGTCCTTCCACAGCGACAGATCGACCTCGGGGATCTGCGAGCACGGCACGACCTGGTTGCTGTGGGAAATTCGCAGGAACGCCTTCGGCTGCATCGACGCGACGTGGTTGCCGTTGTCGCAGAACAGTCGGGCCATGCTGGCCTTGCGCAGTTCAGCCAGCTGTTCGCGAGTGAAGGCCAGATCCTTGTCGCCGCGCTCGTAGAAGAACCGATCGGCCACACGGGTGCGATAGAACTGCTCGGTCAGGATGCACAGGAAGGTGGGACCGGCGAGGGCACCGTTGACGTGGGCCTCGAGCGAACCGCCGACCGTTAGATCGATATCGTCAATGCTAGCGTACAGGGACTGCAGTTTCGAAACGTCCTGCGGCGAGATCAGATCCATCAGATCCTCCCAGGTGGAGGCACGCTTGAAGCCGCAGAACTCGCGGTAATCGTTGTAGCCGGCCAGACCATGGTCACGGTTGCGCTGGATGTCGATGGCACGCAGATCACCTCCGAACGGACGACCGCGACGGAACAGGAAGTGCTTGATCTCGGCGTCGAAGTTCGTGTCGGTCAGCTCCTCGGGCTGGGTGGCAAGACCGCGCGTCAGGAAGTCGTAGTTGTCGCCGGCTTCAATGATCGAGGGACGGTTGAACCAGTCGCTCAGACGCAGCGAACCAGTCGGCTTGCGGATTTCCGAAACCAAACTGTGTAAGAAGAGGAGGAAAAGAAGAGCAGATATCTTGATTAGTAATTGGCTCTCCCAAACAAACACCTTTGCGACCGGTCACTTACTCCAGACGTCCTTCGATCTGCGAGTGGAAGTAACGGAAGGCAGCAGTAGCGTGAGAGTTCAACACTGACGGGTCCTGGCTCGGGTCGTAGTCGTTGATGTACTCTCCGCCCTTCACACGGTAGATCAGACGGTTCTTGACCATGTTCTCCCAGCCGAGGAAGATCGGCAGCCACTCGTAGTAGTTGATGTGCTGGTACTGGGCAATGTTGATGCGGCGCGCCTCCTGGAACAGCAGCTCATCGTCCCAGTGCGGGTTGTACTTCTGCAGCTGGTCGGCGATGCGGTTGTGCTCGCGCAGCAGCACGATCTGCATGATCGTCAGGCCCGGGTTCTGGTTGACACGCGAATCTCCGGCCAGATAGCACACCTCGTCACGCGACTCGTTCTCGCACTCGGTTGTGGCGTTCGGGTTGTTCGGGGGCCATTCGTATCCGTCGCGCTCGACCACCGCCATACGTCCACCGGTGAAGGCACGGATGCCAGCGTTCTGCTGATCCGAGTTGCCGTATACGAGCGACAGGTCCAGGTAGGAGGTGACGGTCGTCAACTGTTCGGCGGGCTGGCTCGGATGGGTCGGCGTGCACTGGTCCTCCCGGTCGGTAAGCGTGCGGACAAAGTTGATGCACTCCGTTTCCGTCTGCGAGTGGGCCGGATCGTGCTCGGGGACGATGATCGGGTAACAGCTGCTCGGTGCACGCTCCTTGCCAATCAGCTTGCCTTCATCGGTACAGCAACGAGTCGGGTGTTTCTCTGTAAAGGTGCAAGTAAATTAGTCAAGCCCCTTGCACATCACACACAATAACGCCACAATCGCCACACTTACTCGACTGAGTACCGCCAGCCTGCATGCTCATGTCGTGCGTCATGATCTGTCCCCACTGCATGTTAGCGAGAGTGTACTCCGGATCGGGGATGTCCTGCTCACCGAAAGCGACCAGCGAAACGACACGGGCATTGGGCAGCTCCTGGCCAGTAACGGACACGGTCGGCAGCGAGATACCATCACCGTACTTGGGCGTCAGCAGACGACCGTACCGACGGTTCGGCGTACCCCAGGTCGGGTTCTGCAGGTTGTTGCACGAGCCATC
This sequence comes from Anopheles bwambae, assembly GCA_007018985.1. NCBI lineage: Eukaryota > Metazoa > Arthropoda > Insecta > Diptera > Culicidae > Anopheles > Anopheles bwambae. The sequence goes on along the minus strand of SIXB01001147.1, from coordinate 27,818 downwards.
CAGGGTGCGGTAGCGCGACTTCTCGCAGGCCGGTGGTGCTGGGCACTGAGGCTGAGCCTGCAGCGCACTCAGGAACGGTACGGTGTAGCGGGTTTTGCTAACCAGCGGGCTGTAGGAAGATGTAGGAAAGTGACTGGTTTAGTAAGATCTGAGCCTGAATGTTCTGAGAGCCGCTGTTACTTACGCGTAGTGCGGAGCAGCAGCATGGCTGTAATGGTTGGCGGTAACGACGTGAGCGGCCGGTGCATACACGTGGGAAGCTTTCTGCAGCAGCCTTGGCTGTGCGGCCGGTTGATCGTGATGGACCACGCTGTACGAGGTGGCCACATTCACTGCATCGACCTGGGCGAGGGCGATCAACGCTGATGCTACTACAAACAGCATCATCTGTAGAGAGGAGAAAAAGAATAAAGCAATGTCGATCAATAATGTTATCTTTACAGCAGGTAAAATTGAGTTATCACACGGTATAGAGGGAACAGTTAGTTACGGTTGGTTACCGCTTTACCAAACGCTCATACATAAATCGGCACACTTTGACCTCTGGTGTCAAAATAGTTGCACACACGCCACATCCACGGCCCGCTGAGAAACTGTAGTAACTTGGATTGTTTGCATTGGGCTCCGTTCGGGTGCACACAGCAGCCGTCAACAACATGCAGCAATCAGTGCTGCAACAGTGCGCACGGCTGTGAGCTTATTACTCCCCAACTAGTAGCAGCACGCCAATGTTCTTACAGAATTCTTAATTCATCTACCCTTAGCATGGAGGGTGACCTAGACACAGCAATGGATACACACTTGCACACCAGCTTACAGGCAATACTGTCCACCGTTTCCATTGAAAATTCCCCGTGCCTAACTTCACTAGTAGTTTATGTAGTGACTACCTTCTGCCCCACTACCTCCTCACCCCTTTTTCCGCAGTCTTACTACTTGCAATCATGGAAGGTGTGTGTGTGGTTTGGAGGCCCGCTAGCTGTTTGCTCGAAGCACTGGGTGATGTTTATTCAATGTCGACAGCTTTGGGCAGGGTGGTGCGATCGCGGCACTTGCAGTGGCGTTTGTGTGCGCATTTTATCCATTATCCGTTTGTGTGCAATGTAATTGGCATCATCCGGTATATGTGTGTTTGTCTGTGTGAGTTTGCTTTAAGGTTCGCAGGTTTGTGGCATTGCTTTGTAGTACGGCTCGTGCGTATTTATTTTGGTGGAAATGGGTTGCGTTTTAATTAAAAGCGCATTGTAAATTCCACCCATTTCTAACAGCAAAATCAGAAAAATGCCTCTACATGGCTTTCTATCGAACCCGGTGGTTCCGGTTTAGCCAGTTCCCATATGCTTCCCACAGCGGTACCAGACATCACTTAATTTACTTTCCAAGGCACACCGAGGCGGTCGTAGCGTGCCATAAAGTGCACAATTAACTGCGCCGCCATCACACCTCTGCGACACTCGCAAATGCAGGTCGACAGTGTGATGCAGGTCGTAGGGTTGGTAAATTATGACGCCCGGACCTTCAAGCTTTCATTGCACCGGCTGGACGGGGAAGAGATTGAATTCAATCCTTTTGTGAGCGGGTCTGGCGTGATGCAGTGTGTCACCCTACGTTTGTTGGTGGGAGTTTTGCTGCCCCCATCATCATCATCATCAGCATCAACAGGCGGGAATGGAAAGCCAATTGACTGCTTGGTCAAATAACCGAATAATGGGTGGTATTGATCGTAACCCCCGCTTGAAGGACACACGAAGCTACGAAGTGACCATTATGTACTCTCTAGTCGGGTACTTTGGGCGTAGCCGGTATGATTGCGCTTGTGGCTTTTGTTGATGATTAATGCGCAGCAGCTTTTGCTTACCATTCCGGGCCAAAGTGCTCTTTTTTTTTGCTTTGCTTTGTGTAGCAGACTTCTTGACTTTGTGTAGCTCCAAACCACGCGGGGAAAAAACGGGTCACCGTATTTATTTCTACAATTCAGGAAGCATTCGGACCACTCGTTGCTGACCTTACTTAAAAGTGGTGCGCGGGCGAGCTTACGCGATCGTCAGGCTCCTCCGCGTGGCCAACTGGATCGCGGTGCACGAACGGTTAAAGGTGCAGCTTGCATATGAACCGCTTTAAATAGAAAAGGCAGTCGGGAGGGCAAAGAACATTTTATCAGCTTGCCTGCATCGCAACAATTTACGTTGGTTGCGGTAGTAGCAATTCCCTCCATCTCCACCACGTGTATGCACGAAGAACTCGCATGAGTTAGAAACGGCTCGGCAGCGCTACCCCGGGTAGCGCTTGTAACCGCGTCAACATTGCACTCAGCAGCAGCAGCAGCTACTACATCTGGAGTGAATTGTGATGGCATTCTGGTTCTGGTCTGGCTTCTTGTAATGTCATGAAACACGGCACGGCATCGCATCGGAGAGTGCAGACATGCCTGCCCTAAACGAGTGCGACAAAGGAAAAAATGGTACCGGGCTGGAGTGTGAATCGTGCCCCAGGAAGGGAGGGACGAACGCAAAGTGACGTGCGCGGTGACAGGGAACGATCGCACTGGGAAGCAGAGCATTATGTAATACCTGCCCATGCTATTAAACATACTCTTCCATCGGCTCTCGTCGGCGTCGTCGGGAATCGAGGTTGGAAGTCGCTTGCCGATCGAATGTCGAAGCCTCGGCCTCCTCGGTCTCTGCTCACGTATCCGTTGCTCTGAAGGGCAGCTCGAGTTTGCCAGCCATCATTTAAATCAGCACGGTAGCAAAACTGCGATCGGTGGAATATTGTTACGGCTGTTGCGGTCCCTCACCCATCCTATTCAGCAGTGTGCCGTTTAATTAATTTAAACTTTTGTCCACAGCTCGTAAATCGTATCGAACGGATTGGTTACAGTGCGCCCCTGCTGAGAGCACAAAGCATGGTGTGTCGGAGCGTTTTAAAACAGCGATTGATTATCATGGTGTGATGGGGTGTTTTTATTAGCCTGTGCACACCTCCTACTATAGCAACAATATAAAAACAGGCGATGGAGTTTTGATAGAGCTGTTTTGTATCGCTATTACCGTAACGAAACCGGGTGTGTAATGTTTCTATTCGTTCGGAAGGCTTTGTCAGCTTCGATCGGCATGCTATGCGGTCTAGGAACCGGACGTACTCGTTGCTCGAGCTTAAACAGCCATTTAATTAGATCGTTTCAAATTTCTATGCGACCTTGGAGGAGATCATGTATCACTCACTGCTGGTGGTCGGTTGCGGTGTCGTTGGAAGTGTTTATCCACCAATTAGCTGTGAGGGATATGGATCGACAAAGGAGTAGGCGATACCGATCGGTCGAGCTGGTCAGGCTGTCAGATTAGCAAAACGGTGGCGCTTGGCGATTGTACCGAGTATGCGGGAATGATAGATCGTGATCACCGCTGAGACGATCGTAGCCGATTCGCAGATAATCTTGAATCACGATCGTTCCTTTTCAGATACAAGGTAGAACAGAGTTGCTGGAGCAGCATTTGGTATCGGAATCGTACTCTCTTGTGCATTATTAATCGGAGTGATCGTCCGTACCAACCCTACCCCAGCAAAGGGAGCTAACTTTCACCAGACCAGTAACCTTCAACTTGTTTACCATCGGAACGGACTGTGTCCGGTGAATGGATGAAGGTAGGAAAAGCTACAATAGCAAAGCACTGTTTTACCAGTGTGAATCGAGTGTGAACCAGCTTCTTGCTTTTGTTTCAATCTTGTCCGCCTCCATGGATCGTGGCGGGAAAAAACATAATTTTACCGGAATCCTTTCACATACCATGCATGCGACTTGTTATTGAGTGCGACCGGATTGCTGGACCACGCAATCGAGTGTTGATAATAATTGATTGGAGTTGGTTTTGTTTTGGTGATGCCGTCGATGCGAGTCCGAGGTCCATTAGTGGCGTGAGTGTAAATTATTGCTTTAAGAAGTGGTTGTGTGCGATCGGGAGATCAGGTTGTCATTCCCGCGCATTGTGATCCAATTCGAATGGGGGACAGTTGTGTGCGTTAATCTTGATTATACTTTTCTATGAAACAGGATGCCTTTTAAGGTGCTTCTATCGATTGCTTTTGAGACCCAAGTAGCTACTGTATAATTGTTTCTTTTGTAATATAAATCATGCTTTTCAATGAGCACTAAGTTTATTGATTACGATTACACACACACACTTTACCTTTCATAGGGTTTTAAATTGTTTTTTAAATATATAACCCGCAGAAAAGCTTTGCTTTACCCGCGCCACTATGTGGTTCGTGAGTGCAGGTCGCTTACATCATACCGGCGGCACGTTGCATGCCAAGCCGACCGCCAACTTCCTTCTCTCTAGGGCACGATAATGACAGCTACAAACGCTCCGGTAACACTAGACAAAAGAGCCAACCTTGCCGATCTCGGGTGACAATTTACGGATTTAACCAGCACGAAAGTCAAACACCTTTCGCACGCATCGTTAGCGCATGGTTTGGCGCAAGTGAGGGCTAAGCCTGCGGTTACCTGTTGGTACGGTACGTGAGCTGCGGTCAGCTTCGTCCAAGAACGCAGCGATCCATCAAATGTAACGACTGCCGGCAGTGCAAATACCGACGCATTATGTTGCATTATTAATTACCGATCGCCAAGCCGTCAAGGGAGTAGTAATGCTATCGATACTACCACCGTCAGCATGTTTCGCCGGCGGCATCGTAAATCCAATTATCAGATGTCGTTGCGCATTGCGAATTTCAGTGCCTGAGTGTGCCTTGGTCCTTCTAAGTCTTCCTCTGCACAGGTATTTTGACAGTGGTGTAGCGGGAAACTTCACTAATGAGTCCGTCGGTACAAATCATCGATCGAGCAGTGTAATTTGCACCTATTATGGTGGTTGATTCGTGTGCAGTCGAAAAAAACCCGATCGTTGAACGCTGTTTGGGGCTGTTAAGGTTATAATCTTGAGGTGATGGTAATGCACTGGTAATGAGTAGGGGTTAACACTTCACTGTGTTGGTTATTACCTATTATTGCCTCGGGGAAATTTGACTTGTTGGTGAGACAAACCATGGCTGTTCCAAACAATGTTGATTCGTATGATTGAAAAGAACCTTTCAGATCATTTACAAACCGTTTCAATCATTGATCTTAGCTTCATAATGAACACATCAAATAACGCTCGCTGTTCTAATGTCGAACAAATTGCGACAGCAGTTTAACATCTCCGTCAAAAGCGTGATCTAAATGCATCACAATTGCTACACAAAACCAATCGCTGCCATTGTTCAGTTTTGATGTAGCGAAATGTACCAATCGGCGACTACTTCGACACTTCTCGAGATGCATTGATTTTTGTTTGGCGAACCATTTTTCACGAATCACGAATGCATTCCGTGCGTCCAAGTGGATCACCGTTCGGCTGATCGATCGCCGAATCGATTGAGCAACCGGCTGGGTTTTCTCGTGCCCCCGTTATCCATTGAATCTATCGGCTGTTGGTAACGGATTTTCGGACTCAAAAGTCTAGGCTAAAATCTTCGTCACGACCTTGTACGTTGTAGCTCCCACTCAGCTCGACACACCAGGAGATGCATACATTATGTTGCAAATCTACGCACCAAAGCCATGGGCAAAAAACGGTAACTAAACCACCAATGCTTTCATCGAGTGCTTCAATGCCAACCGTGGCTCCGTCCTCTGGTATGTGCGCCAGGTGGCTGGAAGTTTAATTTTTATACGTCAATAAACTCAACGTTGCCCGTTTGCACGGACATAAAGCTGGAGGGCAACCCCGCACGGTTGATCAACAGGTTCGTGAAGTAGTTCAGCAGAACCTAAGTACCACAACCGCGCGCGAGGGACAGAGGGTCACCTACGTACGCAGGCGGGATTGTGTGGAGCCATAAATCAATGCTTTTAGCCTTAGCCGTGCACGGTACCGTGCTTTGCGGTGCAAGGTTTCATTCAGTTTTGCACCTTCAGCGATCACAACACAATAATGATCGTTATTGTAGCATTCAGCATAAATTCAATTGGATGAATAACAAACGAGTGTCCGTCGATTGCTTTCAAATCGAATCCAATAAATCCATCTCTTAGTCCCACTAGCGAATTAGTGAAATTTGCACAATTCCATCGAGCTAATTCTCTGTACATTTTTCCCTATCTGATTCACTACCATCTTGAACTTTAATTTTAAATCAACCACGATAAGTGGCACGATGGCAGTCACACTCGGTTGTCAAATTATTAAGCCATTAAGCCGCTATAAATCACCATCGTTCGGATGCGTCTCAATTTCAACTCAATCACCGGCCGACCCTCTTCCAACGGTCCAGAGGCCAATAATGGTAGTGCCGGTGAACGGTGTCGATGATAATGATCTTCCTCATAATTGCCTCACTAAAGATGCGAGGCGACTCCTATCGGCTTCGTACGTGAAGATCAATATCATCGGCGATCGATGATGATCGTGTAAAAAAAAAGTTACATCGCTCCGAGCGATGTTTCACCTAACAAACCACGGCTCTGTACTCAGACACTGTAGGGGTAGTAATGCTACCTGACATTGGCATTACTTTGCACATCAACACACCGCTGCTGTAGTTCGGTAAAACTTTGGCCACTCATTAGCGAGATGTACACCGGTTTTGGTAACCCTCGGTTGCGCTGTATCTGAAAGGGTTTCCCATCTTTCCGTCCTTCCACACGGTGCGCGCGTTCCATTGTGCAAGAGAGACACACACGGTCGGTGCCACACAAATTATAGCCATTTAGGGCAGGCGAAACGAAACGTAGCGAAAAGCGCTCCCGCAAGTGCTCCGAAATATTTGCCGTGTTGCGGCTGTGGCCGGGGTAACAGAAAATCTAACGAAGGATGAAAGGATTGCTCCAACACACATTGTGTAGTGTGCGGGTGTCTCGAGATGCGGCTCGTTTGCGACAGTCAGGCAAAGATTGCAGGCACCGCGTCACCGGGACATGGCTTGTTAGCTTCATGTGCCGTTGCCCAACGGAAACTCCTCCCCTTTTGGTGCAATCGGTGCGAATCGCGTGCGTATTGTTTCGCGGCAGGATGCAGACCAATGGTGCAACTGGTTGTTGTACACAACTGAGTACACAATTGAGATGGAGATTTGAGGGTTGTTTTGGCCAAAGTGTGTTGATTATGGCTTTGGTGAGCGTTTTTCTTCTGCAATATCTATAGAGACAAGGTTTGTCATAATGTTCAAAGTGGGAAGTTTGTGTATTATTTGTAGATACCACACTGTGGCAATTTTAAAACCTGTTGGTACTTAGTATTTATTTTATATTTTCCAATAGATGGCGCTAGAGTTTGTTCTTAGTTGACTAATTTCGAAGCCATCATTATATCATTCCATGTACTAGCAAATGTAGCCTCTATTCTGAGCTTCAAATCAAAGCCTCTACTCTGAGCTTCTGTATCAATTTCAGCTTAGCCAAGATTGCCTATAATCGTTCATCACGGAAATATCCTCCCACCAGAAAAAAAGTCATTAAAATCATTTAACAACCTCCTCGAGTGCAATTTCATTTGCGGAAATGAAATCCAAAATGTCCCATGAAACCTGCTTTGAATCAAGCTAACTCGCTCCAGCAAATACCGCACGGTACACAAAACATTGTTGCATATATACCTTACGCCTCACTTCCCCGTAGCAAAAAATGCACTGTAAACAAATCACCAATCATGCTCAGCAAACACGATTTCAAATGCGCACGGTCGCACGGTGTCACAAGAGACCGTGAATCCGGACCTAACCTACCAAGACGCTCGATAACCCTCCCCCTCGGGGTCGGGGTGCGTGGAGTGATGCATTGTAAACAGGCTCCCCCGTTCGGCAAACAGACAAACAAATCGGCAAGTTACCCACGGTGCAACCGATTGTGCCGAGAAGGGTGGATGGCTTAAAGAAGCATACGAACGGGCGCCCCAAAAGCGCACGTGGCACGTGTTTAATAGTAAGCTTTCGTGCGTTGCATTCAATGCATCCGAGGGGACTGTTAAGCATGAATCAAAACTTCGCAAACAAATGAACTAAGCTGGTGACTGTGGGAAAGTGGTTGCTTTCACATCGTGCCCCTACACCTTCGATGCGTGCAGTGTGGCGCGGCGCAATGATCTGCGTTGTATCGCGCACCAAGCGTGGCGCAGTGGGACGCAATATCGAGTGAGAACGAATCTCAGCGCGTGGCAAATTCTCATGCCGGGTTGTGATAAGGTTGATTTTAGCTTAATTAATGTTGATTCAAGTAATGCAACGTTGGTGCGTTGGTGGGAGCAAACAATCGGTCTCCATTGCTCACTAGCAACCTCTTAGCAAACCCAACAGCAGCAACAATCGTTGCTAGTAAATGGAACAAAATTGCTGCAAGCTTCTAAATTACTTCACAACACACTTTCATTCCCTACTCCTTCTGCCAATAAGAAATTCAATCCATCCATTCCGACGTGTGTAATGTCTATCATTAAACATCCACGGCAAAACGCTACCAACCATCTTCATGCAACCCCGCAATGCTTTTCCTCATTTCGGCCGGTGATAGTAATTATGCTGTACCACGTACCACTGGGGGCTGCAATTTGTCTAAAGTGTTACCGAGTGCGTCGCGCGTTATCGGCCATTTCTTCCGAATGGCCAGGACTATGGATAAAGTACAAACTCACTTCCGCGTAAAGCGAGCGGAATGGTTAAAGCCACTAACCCACAAGCTCCCCGGGGGTTAAAGGTTTGCCATTTATACACACATCTGCAAAGACGAACGCTTGCCCCATCCGATTGACCGTTGCGTAAGCACAGTGGTTGTTGGATCGGTCAAACGAGCAGCGGAAAGGAATAATCAGTACCAACAACAGGAAACGGTGCTGCCGGTGATGTGATTGATTGGAAAGGAAACCTCGCATCAAAAGTATTGTGCCAACAAAACAGAATTAGATCGAAACGAAAATCGGACACCAACAAGCTTAACAACGGTACACAGGATGATGGGGCGCGAACGCTTTATGATGTAGCGAGATAATTCCAACGTCCTCGTGCCAGTAATGGCACATGACCTTGGTGCGCAGCGTGCAGGGCGTGAAAGGCGCAACCAGCTCCGGTTTATAAATCATTTAACTTCACCAGGTGGAGCCTTCACCAGTTTTTTTGTTGTTGCTGTTGCCGTTGTGTCCACTTATTTTCCGAAAAAGACCAATTTCAAATGTAAATCATCGATTTGCGAACGTTACGCCGGACCGCGGACTGTCATCTGGGGTTGGTGCGTGTTGCAATGCGATCACATTTTACGCACGACCAATTAATCGATCTCGAATGACCCGCCATCGACTAATGATCGATGGCAGTAATCTTGTTCGCTACAGTTGGTCCCACCGCTGCTGGACCCTTGCGACGCTCTTGAGCCACTTCCTAGCAACAAAGTAGGCGCAAAGTAAACGGAATGGTAAGAGATGATTAGAATAACACAGCTTGAGGTTATGGACGTGGGGGAGCCATTTGGGGGGCTCATTTTTAGTGTCCCACTGAGTGAACTCGACTAATTGCTGCCAACCCCTCTTCAAAATCGTGCGCTACTCGCGGTGAAGGGGAATTAATTCGAAACGGGCTGACAATCGCTCACGGAATGTGGCGTGTGATGGATTTTCAAACAAAAACATTGATTCTACACCCAATGTGCCAATCAAATGTGGCATATCAGGCGTTTTACTCAACCGGCAACAAGGAAGTGTTGAACGAAATTGGAAAGTTCGATTAGGTTTCCACGATCAATAGGACATTCTTTCCCATCGAACGAAGTGTTTGTTTCGAAATGCAACATATTGGAGACACTCTTTGGAATGTTGATTGTCCGCTGCCAGGGCGCACATTTTTAATAGGAGGCTGAAAAATTGAATCCATGCATAAGGCAGTCGGCCAGAGTGTACTCATTACGAGCATGCAAAAATCAATCACCGATTCCAATTTTAACAAGCAATCACTATCACGCTCCGTGACACAGCACGGACATCTGCATATGACGGCCTAAATGGGAGCGAAACATGACAACGCTGATCATGACCGGGCATAATACCCTGCCGACAAAACAACTCGGTCCCGGTCCCAGTGTGGACACCCGGAGCTGGATTTGGCCACGGTGTTTAGTCGTCCATTTTCCATCCTTCCCCTTAATTCATTCCACCAGCTTCCTTACACCACATTCGTTCCCTGCAATTGGCGCGTGTTTACATTGTAGCCAGAGTCGCCAGAGATAATATCGCATGGAGTGGTAATTTCAGGGCAACTTCACCAACGGGCCGGAAAACGAAGCAAGGCGATCCTGAAAGCAGCAGGTACTGTTACGTACCCAGCTAGTCCCGCACGGTTGAAAGTATCAATCAAAGCCTGACGACGGGAGCAGGTGGTTGTATAATTGATTAATCTTAAGCTACCCGCGCTGTGATGGTGGCCTTATTTGCGATCTGTGGCCTAAGCCTATAAAAAACACACACACGGTCCCACGTCATCTAATCCTAGTTCCGTGAGAGATATGTGACGGTGATTGGTGGAACCGGGGGTTATGATTAGACGTGTGCGCGGGACTTTACGTAAAGTCACGCAATAATGTGACAACCTCATTTCGGGGAATTACACGCAGCTGGGAGATGTGGGTGTCCAAAATTACCTGAAATGAAAGGAAAGAAAACAAACAAGGTCAGTAAAAACGACACAAGACACGATTGACAGCGTGCACAGGAAAGCGTATTTCTTTTTGCGTTGCATCTAGTATTCACTGATCGAGTAAATGTTTAGCGCATTGTGTTTTTCTGAACCTTAAGCTACCCAAATTTGTTCGTGGTTCAGTGTGTTCCGCTAAATTCCAATTTAAATTTTGTTTTCGTAAAATTATTGTGAAAAAAACCACACCAGTTCTCAAAATCCTCGTACTACTACAATGTCATACATCTTTCTGTTCGAAGTTATCGTCGATGATTTGAATATCTTTTCGGACAGTCGAATTTCACTTGGTCAGAATGACTCCGGTACGGCACGTCAGGAACTGTGCGTCCGTCTGCAGCTCGCCAGCCTGGTACGGTGTGAGGTGTGTGAGAAAGATTTTGGCTCCGCGCTAGACATCGAGGTGCGTAAAACGGGTGAAAACTGTCTCTTTGCTTACAATCCCTCGTCCGAGCTGATGGAAGAGCAATCGCTCGACTTGCGAATATCGGCCCACGGAAAGGGTCCCGATGGGAGCAAACGATTGATCGGTAGCTGGAGGGAACCGGGGCATGAAATGTTGGTCGCATTGGCCCAGGCGTACGACCTGCAGAATGGTACACCGGCTCAGGACAACTCCAAGGAATCGTTGGCATCTGCCGAATCGCTTACAGCAGATGCCAAACGAAACAAACCCGTTTCGAACACACTGAAAGCAATGTATCCGCTGGAAGCTGAATCGAACGGTAGCAACAACAACAATACGGTCGTTGGCTTCGTCGTTCTTACCATCCGAATGTCTTGCCTTGGACCGAACATCAATCAGAAGGTACTGTTCGGAGGGCGTGATCTGCAGCAGCAACCGGTCACTTGCTACAAGGTGCAAGACGAACCGGTCGTACAGTGTGTGACGCTCGAGGACCAGGACGAGCAGCAGCTGGTTTGTCCGAAGGGAAGCCTTGCCAGCATTGTCGGAACGGCCATTGAGCCGGAAGTGCAACCGTACGATGAGTATGCGGCAGAACTGAACGGGAATGCCATCTGTATCCGGGTGGAGAAGGACGCCAACATTGCGGTCAGCCTTGACGGAGAGGAAACTGACGGTTGCACCAAAGGGTGTTGGGTAAGTTGGGTCTGAAGGTTGTTGTCCATGTCCGAAAACATGATCAATTTCCACGTATTTTTTCTATCTCTCTCTCTCTCTCTCTCTCTCTCTCTCTCTCTCTCTCTGAAAAACAGACCTCTCTTACCCTTCCGGATGGAGTGTACGGACTGAAGGAGGAATACGTCCGCCGGGAAGCGAACAACTGCCAGCTGCCCGTCATCCGCGGCACCCTCAAGTACCCGGCGTATCATTGGGCGGGCGATTTTATGGTCGCTAAAAAGACAACGCCCGTTACGGTGGACGACTACCGGAAGCGACCCGATGCTACGCGTACCGTCGGGCTGCAAGCCCTCCCGCCCGATCAGCTCGAGCGAGACTGTGCGGGCATCGAGATCTGTCGCAAAGGATGGCACGATCCGAATGTGGATGTGTTTGTGCTGAAGCTGGGCAAGAACAAGCGCACCACCGCGGCGGATGGAAATCCACGCAACGAGGTGGAAATTGAGCTGCGAACACCGCGTGGCCCATCGCGTGAGATACGGCCGAAGGAAACGAGGGGGGTGCAGGTGATCGAGGCCGAGTTTGAACCGGCCCGGGAAATGCAAAAGCCGGCCGCCGGTGAAGGTGGTGAACCGACCAAGAAAGCGAAGCCCGCCGGCAAGAAAGGCAAAAAGAAATAGAAACAAAACGCAGCAAGACAGAGACAGACACACAAATGGAGCCTTTCCGGTGAGCGTTGTTCGATTATTTAATGCACCTGTGCCATATTGGCACAAGGAGGGAGGGGGGGGGGGGGGGGGGGGG